>JAAGNO010011802.1:0-47421 GCA_033439905.1 Ceryle rudis
CCCCCCCCCCAACCCGGGACCCCCCCCTTCGGGGGGGTGTCGGGGGGGCCGGGGGCGGAGTGTGGGGCTGGTTCCCAGCCCACCCACGGGCACTGTGGGAGCGAGAGGAGCCCAGGTGTGGGCTGTGTGGTGGATGTGGGCAGGAGAGGCTGGGTTTGGGGTGTAAGGGGGACCCCTTCTCCATCTCTGCTGCCCGGCAGGGGGTTGGTGTGGGGCAGGGTGCCCGGGGTAGGGGTGCCGAAGGGTTCACGCAGGGAAGCGTGTTCCTGGGGGGATTAAAAGGGAGAATTTATTCATGAGGATGAGCCGTGCTCCCGTTTGCGATCGACAGCGAAACCCGCGGTGTTTGCAGATGGAGCAGTTCACGCTCCACTCCTCTGCTGGTGCCGAGCTGTGTGAAGTGGTGAAGGGCAGCACTTGGGAGGAGGCATCCATTCTGCTGGATGTTGGGTCCAGTCTGCCCCTGACTGATAGATGGTGAACTCTCAGGCTGATTGTCCCAAGGGGTTATTATCACCATACACCATGCTTTAGAATGGATGCAGCGATTATTTTTTTGCTCGCTTCATAGAGACCTTTGTGTGGTCTCAAAGAGCTGGCAGTGGTCATAAAATAGGACCAAGCTTCAAAAAGAGGGCCGTTGGTAAGGAAAAGTAGGAAAGAAATGGGGTTGAATGGGAAAGGAAGGGTGCTGGGTGCTGGAGAAGGTGCTGGGAGTAGAGGACAGCACAGCAGCTGCATGGGTAGGGAGGACACATGAGCACGGAGTGGATGGTGAGCGATCTATATGCACTTTGTCCGTTCCCGGCGGCTCACTTGTAAACATGGGATGTTTTTCCCAGTGCACCCTGTACCAGAGACTTGAACCTGTAAGTGAACCTTCCGAACAGTGAATAGTGAAAGTTGTTAACTAAGGTGTATTTTAACACTGTCTGTCTGTCATGGTTGCATCCCTCAAAATGCCGGCGTGCTCCTTTGTCTGAGTCGCTGCTCATCCCAAGGTGTGCAGATGCCAGCAGGAATACATGGGCAAATCAGCCCGCTGCTGCTGCTGCTACACCTGTAACGCTGCTGTTTTCAAAGGCATTGACGCAAGAATAAATTCATCATCCGTGTGATTAACCCAGGATTGTCATCAGCATCGTGCAGGGGTGTCAGGCAGAAGATTGCATCCTCCAACAGATGTAGCTTTATTTTAATTTTGCTCTCAAAATTTTGCTGATTTATTTGCACTTCGTATTTGGTTCAAATGCTGGGGAATGGACATGGCAATAATGGGAGCTTTGGGAAGTCCTGGCGCTGTTGCTTCAGGGATGATTGATAGCGAGACAGGCTTGAGTACGAGAACCCAACACAAAGCCTTGAACAGTGCTTCGCTCCCTGGTGTCTGACCCCTCTTGTTCTGAGCAGGGTGACAGTTTAAGTGAATGCTTTTGCACTGAATTGTATTTATTCACGCTTACCGAATGCTCATGCATGAATGTTAATAGGCTGCTTTTAATACAGCGCGAGTACTTGTCTCAATTAAATAAATCTACAATAAGACCTCATTCTCCAGCAGCTAATTAGTGGATCTCGCCTGCCCGAGTTGGTCTCGTTTGTAAAGCTGCTTGGGGTCACATTCAGTACAGCGGGGCCGTCGCAGTGTCGCTCCCGTATTGTGTGCCCGAGTGTGTATTCAGACACGTATGAGCAAACAGCAAGAGCGGACGCGTGCCGCTTTGTATTCTTTGCGTTAAAACTACACGTGTGTAATTTTCTCAAAAAAAATAGATGTCGCGAAAGAGAAGTGATAAGTGCTGAAACTGTGCCAGATAAGATTCTCTGGTGTTCGTACCCATGCGCGCTCCTGAAATTAAGAGAGATTCTGACCAGTTTTGGTGGCAGTGTGATTGCTGTCAAAGAAATAGATCTTGATAACTCATTCAGGGAGATGAATTCTGTGCTCGGTAAGATGTTCTCCATAGGAGATGGCAGGAAAGAAAATAAAATTGATCTCATGAGGACTGGCAAAGTAAACAATCCTATTTCAAACGGACACATCATCCATTTTGTTTGAAGCGGAGAACCACAGCTTTAAGAGAATAGTCATCCTACGGAAAAAGGAGAGGAGCTGATGGATGGCCAAGCTTAAAGGAAACTTGATGCTTTCCTCTGAGAGGGGAAAGCAGCCTAATGAGAGCTCAAATCTACACAAGAAAGATTCTTGAGGTGTTTCATTTAGGTTACTAAAGGTGGGTCAGGTGGGAGGAGCGTAAAGGGAAATTTGCAGGAGTGCCTGTGCTGAGAGCCGTGATGATGTGGAAACCTTGCTAGCCTTGCTTGGCCAATGCTGACGAGGCATCTGCGTTTCAGTATTTCCTGCTTTTAGTCTTGGAAAAAATGGCTCTGCTTTTGAAAAAAATGTTTTTACCTATAGAATACTTCCTTTTTTGCCATGGGCCTCTTGTTCTTTGCTGCCCACCTTCTGGACATTAGGTCAGAAGACACTTCTCATCTCCTACAGCTCTTTTGGCTGCCACACCACCAGGGATGCCTGGACTGAGTTCCCAGCAGTGAAGTGGATGTAGATGACGCCGGCCTATATCAGTGCCTAGAAGCAGGAGGCCAGTGTAGGCAGGACAGTGATAGGACTTAGAGCAAGAAAGTGGACTTTTTTGAATGCTTCTAGAGCTCATCATCCCATAGTGAGGGTGACTGAGCTTCAGATGCGTCCTCTGGCAAATAAAGCCATGTGCCTGTCTCTCCAAGGAGGTGAATGTGGACTTGCACTCGCTCTTCTGTTGTAATACCCTTTTCATTCCTCAGCTGCGTATACACAGAGGATGCTCTGAGCAAACACTGAGCTCTGTTCACCAGTAAGCTGCAGTGGGGCTTTGAAATAACAGGAATTACCGTCTGCACTCAGTCGTGTGAGGACTCTGGGTTAATAACTCTCTTGATCTCGGCATGGTAATGCTGCTGTCCTTCCTGCTGGCTGAGTGCCACTATCTTTGCTCCACTGAGGTCCCCAGCAATGTCAGCGAAGTTAAGGATTTTTAAACTGTGGTTATTATCATCATAATTGTTGGTTTAACTTATGCAAATGTCTGTCCTGAGCGCTGATAATTTTTCAGTTATGGAGTAGTAGACTAAAAAGAGGTAGAAGTCAATCACATGCTCTTTGCGGGCACATTGCTGGAAATATGAGCCTTAAATAAGTGCCTGTTTCTAACACTGTGAAGACAAATCTGAGCTGTCCTGTGCTTGGCATTGGCTGGAATCAGCCGTTCACTATGTTTGTATTCATGTGGCAACACGTTGGAAGGGACCAAACTGCCAAGAACCGAACTACCAAGTGGCAAGTGCGTGTGGGTTGGTAGTAGGGTGTTGAGGATCCGTGACTGTGGGGCCCTGCCTTGCAGGCAGCTTGTGAGTCTTGGGTGCAGCTTTCAATTAAAATTGCAGGATCGTGAAATGGGGTGTATGAAAACCACCTTTGACAGCGGCCTTAACACAGCCCTACTCAGTCCTGGATGAGGGATGTCTTTGAGGTTAAAGAGTATGTGTTTGCTGGCGTGGAGGAGAACCATCTTGCTCCATGTGTGAAGCATGGAGTTTGAAAATGTGGCTAAAGCAGAAAAGAAAGTGAGGGTTTGGTGAAGAGCAGTGGCAACTGATTCGGAGCTGTGCGAAGCCCAGTGAGCTTTGGGCGAGAGAGAGGAGGTGGTTTTAGTGGCAGGGAGTGTCAGTGTAATGGTGATGGACCTGCTGGGAGTAGGGAAGCCAGAAGCAGCCCTTGGCTCTGAAAAGGTGAGAGCTTTCAGATGAGGACCCTGTGTACTGCAGGGGACAGGGACTAAAGAAACAGTTAGGGAAATGTCAAAAATTGCTGAAGGGGCTGGGGTTTTCTTAGGCTCCTGCGCATAAATGGCAGGATCCAGGAGCACTTTTCAGGCCTGGGTGTGTGCTCGTGCCACGGCTTTGGTGGGTGAGATGCAGTTGTGCACTAGCTCCTTTCCCTTTTGTCCTATGTCCTGGTTTCCTTGGGGAGGATGCCTACTTGCACTGGCAGAAGGCATCTGACAGGGATGCATGTTTGGATGGTGGGGAGACTCGAGTCAGGGTTGTGTTGCAAAGGCAGCTACCTTCAAGTCCAGATAAAGCTTGAGCATCTGCGCAAGGGGAAACACCACGTGTTCCTTATGGGGATCTTGGACTTGTGTGAGCGTGGAGAGCAGGGAGGCTTTGATCAGGAAACAGAAGGTACAGAATAGCTGAGAGGGACGTGTAAGGGTCCCGCGGGTCAGCACCCAGCATGGGGACAGTCCACCTTGGCAGACCTCTGCCCTGGCTACGAGATGGCAGAATCAAATCATGTCTCTGCCAGCTGGAACCAAGTAGCTGGCAGAGAGAAAATGGTTTCCAAAGTCAAAATGTCTCCTAGATACTGATGGTAAAGCCTTCCTTGTGTCAGCTGCTTGTTCAGAAAAGAGTTGAGTTAGAGATAAAATTCAGCCTAGGCTGCTGCTTTCACACGCTGTCAAGTGGCAGCAGATGCGCTGTGTTGCGATCAATTGCTTTGAGGAGAAGCTATGTGAAGTATTAATTTAATGGATTGATAAAAGCATTTAAAAAGTTGGGGTGGGAGAATGTGCTGTGGACGTGTGGTTTAGAATAATTTTGTCTAGAACTTCTCTATGATTTTAAACCTTAAAGCATCACAAAGTTATTAAATAGAGCCCCTATGTGTGTTTTCATGTTGCCATGGCTGTTTCTCAGTTGCAGCACTGTACTGGGTTGGGGTACCTTTGATTTGTAAAGAAAATGATGGTTCAAGTCTGAACTAGCTCATTTGGGTATTTTCTTACATGTGTATATATCAAGCATGTTAAGTCCTTTTGGTTTTTAAGGTCTCTTTGCTTCATCCAAAGTTCCCTTTGAAATGTTGTAAGCCCCTGACCAGTCTTGTTGGTAGGTAGGTAGGTAAGCATGTTCACGTGGGAAACAATTAGGGACATGGGAAATTATTCACATGAGTGGAATGTTAACTTTCTTGCTAATTTCTTACAAATGAAATAGATAATTCATCCCTGTAACCCTAGAAAGACTCTAGGGCTCACTGTCAGCGTTTACCCCAGGGATGCTGCAGGACAAATTGGAATCAGTCTTGGAATATTGAAGTACACAGAAAGTCTGCCCGTGGCCCGATCCCTGCTGCGCACTGAGCCAGCTCTCTTGGCTGGTGCAGGAGCAGCGAAGGCCATGGCTTCTCCCGCTCCCCGCACAGTAAGGGCTGTATCCTTGGCCACAGGTTATCCTGGTGATTATAGGAAATGCTGCTCTCCCCGCTGGGCACGTTACAGCTCTAGGTAAGCAGACGCTTGTTTCCTAAATGGATTAAAAGGAAATAAAAAATGAGACCAGTTTTGGAAGGGCTGCTGTCCAGTCAGTCTTTCAAAGAGGAAACTGAATCGACCTGTAGCCTAGAAAATGATGCTGTGGATAGTAACCTGATCTTGGTGATCTTGCACCCAGTCATAAATTATTCCAGATCATAAATGCAATGACTGACTTGTACACAGCCGAGCCGGGGCAAAGCTGAAAAGGCCGTGCTGTTCCTGATGTCCCCTGTGCACCAAAGGCAGCTTGCCGCTCTCTGGATCCGCTGCTTGCATGTGTGATGGGTGGAGTGAAATTACAGAGGACGGCTTTTGTCTTCTCCTGTGGCTGTCTGAGAGCAGAGCAGGGGCCCTGGGAATGAGTCATCACTAGGAACAAGGGATTTGAAACCTTGTCCTCGATTGTGTTGCTCTTGGTGTTGCGGCCACATGCGAGAGGCATAGTCCTCGGCCAAGTTCACGCTGTGCCTGTAGAAAGGCGAAGCAAAATGGCATTCTGTGTCCCAAAGAGCTTACAGTCCGTGGCAAAACCCACCAGATGGGTATGGTCAGACAGATGGGAGAGAGCAGGGGAAGGGTGACGTGTTATCGGTCAGCACTCAGTGTGGCGGGCAGCCTTCCTGGGGCACCAGCTGCCACCCGCTCCCGTCTCCCATGGGGTGTCCCGGCAGTCGTCCACAACATCCCAGCCTGGAGCATCCACCTGTGCCTCACACTGGTGTGTGCTGTAGGCTAAGGAACTGTTTTAAATGATGTAGGATGGGGGGAGAGGAGATGTATTGTCCCCGTCCCTCAAAGGTGACTGCCTCTAGCCTGCTGTTACAGGTGCTCTGAGGATGATGTTACATTCCAACCCTGTGTGCAGGAGAGGTAGAGGGATGGATGTATGTGACCCCTGCCAGCCATGGGGCAAGGTTATCTCTGGCTCTTATTTTGCTGTCAATTCATTTCCAAATCGAGGAGTCTGTCCCTGGAAAGCTCGCTATCTGGGAGAGGCTGTTTTCTTACTGCTTCTATTTCATGTGAAGTTAATTCTAATGCAACATTTATTAATTCAAAAGCACTCTGTTCTCCAGGCTAAAAAAATTATCTTTACTCTGTCAGATTCCTACGTCAGGACAAGTGGTGAAATACTGTTAACTACTTTGCTTCAACATTTCTGTTTGACAGAATATATGTGTCTGCTTTGTGTAGTGAAGAATTAAGTTTGATTGGAGTAGTTGTTTTGAAGAATAATTTATCTGTGCAATTATTTTCTGAAGCACTATCTGCTCATATTTGAGTGCCTTTGGTTAGATTAGAAATTTGAATGTTTTAATTTAGGAAGCGGTCTGCAAGTTGCTAATGTACTTTAGTGGGGCAGTGAGACCAGGCTCATAGAGGCTTCTCAGCCCTGCCAGCTTCTCCTCTTCCCCACAGGCATCTGTCTTGAAGCACCGTTAGCTTATTTGAATAAGGATTTCTGGTCTTCTGCAGAACTGTTCAATGCCATTTGAATATCCATCCATCCAAATGATGTTCCTTTGAGGTCTGGTTTTATTTTCTGGGGAGGGTGTGAAAATCACCCTGAACTGTATGGGAATGTGTGTCATGATAGGGATGCTGAAACCCAAGTGATGCCTCAGAAGGTGCTATCTCTTAGATCATCTGGTGATGACATGCACAAATGAGACGCACTCTTCTCTCGCTGTCAAGCTGTGCTTGCTGTGGGATCTACATTGAAGTTATACCTTTGGCTTTGCTTTTGCAAACCACCACGCGTGTAAAGGCTGGGAAGCCCTGGTGCAGCCACACTTCAGCAGCCCTACCTTTTAACCAAGCCCAGCTGCAGTTAAATCGCTGTGGTGGATAATGTTTCAGCTTCATGCTGTTGGAGTGTTCCATCACCTCTGTCCAATGCACAGAGGACTCAAGCAGCCTTGAAGAAGCCAGTCTAAAGTGTTTTGAGTGCTCAACAGTTTGGAGAGTACAGCATGTACAGAAGTAAATGTATTTTTTTTTCTCAGAACTCTTTTATGACTAAGAGGAACTTGTGCTAATGTCTCTTATGAATGTAGAGGAAGAAGCAGTCCCGAGGAGTCACTTGTGTCTGCTCCCCAAGTAACTAACCTGTTCTGAATTAGAAGGGCAGTTTACCTTAAAATTTACCTTAACTCTGTATGGAAATTAAGTATATTACTGTTTTCTTGCTCCTAGCAACATGGTAGACGACTGATCTCTGCTGTCTTCAGAGCAACTCTTCACATCACAAAACTGTTCTTCCTTGTGCTAATACCCCCCTGCCAGGAAATGACTGTAAGCACAACCGGCTCCCTGGCGTCCTGCTCCCTCCTTTTGCTTTTTGGACCAGAGCAGTCCGATTGCACTTTTGCTGAGAGCAGTTTTCCAAGCATCATGTTGGCCTTGTTGCTGGACTTGGGACCCAGCAGGAGGAGTAGTGTGGACACTGCTCTGGCTGCTATCTGGCTCTTAGCAGGGAGGATTACCCTGGGCCCACACTTTGAGTGCAGTATTCCTACAAAGCTCTGTGTGTATTTATGGGGGTGTCCCCCTTTCTGGCTCATGTTAGGGGTATGATCCTTGCCCGTTTCCAGATCATTCTCTGCAGGGCTGCTGCCTGGCTACTTGTTCCCTTTCTGCATTTAATTTTGTCAGTGTTCTGAAGTTACTGCTTTTTATGTGTGCCTTTGTTGAATGTCATTGTATTGATTTGCAAGGGTGAGCTGTTTTATCCCATCGGTATCGGTCTGAATGCTGCAGCTGTTGTTTAGCGAGACCTGTGCTGCTGGATGTTTGTGAGACTGGGAGGTGGGTAAATGGTTGTGATAAGGTGCTTTGTCCTCTGAGCTCCAGGAATACTGTGCTGTTTTGTGGATGATTTGGTGTCTGGAGGAGATCCATTGTGAGGATCCACGGGTGAAGCGCAGTATCCTTGAAAGTCTTTGCTTTCTGTGCACCTGGAGTGGTCTGTTTCACCAGGCATCTTCTCATCACCTCCTTCTGCAATGCTTGGTCAAGGGACTGTTGAGGTGTCATTCACAGTTAGTAGCTGGAATAAAGATACTTCTGATTAATGGTACTTGGTGACAGATGAGATTTAAGAAATTACAGTCTCCCTCCCCAAGGAACACACGATTTTTGTGCCCATCTGGAGTGGAACCATCCTCTTGGGTGCAGCAGCTCAGCTGTTGGGGGGATCAGACCTGTAGAATGACCCATCTTGGCAAGGAAATGGCAGTGTCACCAATAGCCAGACGTGTGTCTGGGTACAGCCAGCCCCTCGCTCTGCCCCATGGGCGGCGTGGCTGAGGCTGTCGTTTTCCCCAGTGGTGGCAGTTGTTTGTTTCCCCCAGTGGTGTGGGATTTCTGCCAGCTGCCCACCAGCGGTGTGCGTATTTACAGCTAGCAGGGAATGTGCCCTGCCAAATGGAAGGAAAACATGTTAATTGTGTTGCAGCCAAGATGTCTAAGGAGATTAAGATTTTTTTTTTTTTTTGGTTAGAATTCCAGCTCCTCGTTTAGCACTTTTGAGCATCCTGGAAGGATTGTGTGGGTGGGTGTTTTTTTTCTTTTATTTTTACTATTTACCTTTCCTTTCTCGTATTTGATGTGTGACATTACAGTGCTAGTGAAATGTTAAAAATTTTGATTCAAGATTTTAAGGTTGCTGCTTTATATCCATATTTGGGGTTTAATCAGACTGCCAGGAAAACAAATGAGAAGGCTTTTCCTCTTTCTAATGCCTGTTAGAGTTCTGCTGTCGTAGTTGGTTTCTGCAAGGTGATATCGTGACAAATCAGACACAGTAGCTTCCTTTGGCTCTCATGTTCAGTTCATGCTGCTGTCCCTCTGGCCAAAGCCCTGCTGCCTGCCATGAAATCTCACCAGTGGCCTGTGGGATTAGAGCAGTTGCTCTGCAGCAGTTCTCCAGACCCTTTTCACCTTTAGAGTGGTTTTAATTAAATTTATGATAAAGGTAAATAGTGATCCAGACTAAATTTTGAGGCTTGTCTGTATTCTGCTTCCCCCCACTCATATCCTGTCCATGTCATCCATCCGTCTGTGTCGTCTGTTCCCCCCCCCCCCAAAAAAAAAACCCCAGAAGGAATCCCAGGTATTGCTGTTACAAGCCTGTGTTACATTTCAATGGTGATTTGGGTACGTTTGTCAAAACCCCACATTTTTGTGTGGGTTGATCCCTGTAGATCCCCCTTTGTGAATCACATAGTCCACAGTTCCATCCCTTCCAGACCTAGGATTTTTGTTTCTAAGTAACCGGGGAAAGGTTGGCTGATATTACCTGATGGACCTTGAGATAAAAACAGGCTTTCTGCAAAGACCATGGTTTTGACAGCAAGAGCCCGTGCTTGCTTTAAATACACAAAGTCAGGCATTTTCAAGAATGCCAGGGAGTTTTCGTCTCTTTTGCTTGAAAGTGAATGGGGTTTGGGGTCGTACCTGCCTTCAGCAGCTCAGGACATCACCTCACCACCCTGCCAGCATGGGCCTGAGGCTCTGCAAAGCCAGCTCGAGCAGACTCGCAGGCGAGCAGACTCGCCCTTGGATTCTGCAATTCAAATAACTCAATGAAGGAACCTTGAAAACGCTGGTCTGGAAAAAGCAGGGCAAGCAATGCTGGAAGTAGGTGTGCAAGCCAGTGCTCAGCCTGGCAGCCAGTGTGTGTTAAATCGGGGTGATTTATGGAACTGTGTCCGTTAAAAGCTTCCTTGTGCACTTTAGAAAGCAGAGCTGCCAGATTGGTCAAAATCCAACACCCAGACAGTTTGAATTGGCTGCCGGCTGCAGTAATAACCGCGGTGAAACTCTAACAGCCGTTTCATGCAGGCTTTGCAAGGCTGCCACGTCGGTGCTGCTTCGCACAAAACAGACAGTGTCAAAATGTTAGGCGGTATGAGGACATTTCCATGGCAACGTTAGCATCCCATGACACCCGTTCTTGTACTGCAGTGTCAGTGCATGCTGTCACCGTTGTACTTGCTTCCTCCATCTGGGGCCTTTCGGAATGCCGTGGTACGGCTCGTGTGGACTTCTTCAGTGGCTGCTTTTGGTTATGGGGCTGAGGGTGGAAGAGAGGCAAGTGTTCCTTCTTTTAGCATAGAAATGCTCACGTAATTCAGCCTGAAAGCACCTGCGTTTGCTCTCTGCTGCGCTGGAGAGGCCGTTTCTGTGTTCAGGCAGCTCGCTGCAGAAGCTGCTCTGTGCCTGCCATCGGAGGCACCCGCGCTGCTGCCGCGCAGCCCTGTGCCAGGCGGTGCCGAGATTGCTCGGCTTGTGAAGACGCTCCAGTCGTGTTTTGGGTCCGATCCTTTCCACCCGGAGAAAGTTCATTGCTGATGTCTGTCTGCAGCTGACAGCGATCTGCTCCCTCCTCTCTTTCCTTTGCAGGAGCCATCAGCTGCTCCGGATGCTGCTGACCATGGGGCTGCTTTTGGACAGCAGCCCGAGGTCCTTGGGTAGAGTGTCATCCATGGATTGCTCCTGCTTTCATTCATGGCTTGATCAATGGGTTTGGCCTGCCTATAAATATTTCAATTCCTGCTTCTATCTCTGCAGTAACAATGTCCCAGTAGTATTCCCCCTGTGTTTTTTCCCCCCTTTTCTTTCTGTGTTGCCACCAGGTGATGTATTCCAAAATTAGCATCATGGGTTGTTTGGGGTTTTTTTTCCCCCCACTGTGCAGGCAACACATGTTTATTGGCTCTTTTCCCTTGACACAGAGAAAGCTGTTCTCAGTGTTTTATTGATAAGCTAGAGCTTTGGCAAGAAATAATGAAGATGTTTTCTGTATGGTAGCCCGTGGCGCTTCCACCAGCACACATTTTTCTCCTGCTTGGTACTTTGTGAAAGCAGTAGAGAGATCTTGGTTTAGTTACTGTGCATACGTAGCTTCTGAAAATTACATGGCTAAAGAGACAGCCATTTAACGAAGGGTTTGCCTGCCCAAATTGCACGAGCTGTTGGTGTGCAATCTGGGTATGCGTGTGCACAGCAATTGCTCTCACAGTGGTGCCACAGCATAAGGGGATCACATGTGATAAACCCCAGTGCTTGTGATTTTAACATCTGGTCTAAAGTATTTCACTTGAAGGGACTGAGAGGATAAATGTGAGACTTAAGAAAGTGCAGGTTGAGACTGGAGGAAGGAGCAGAACTTGACATTCACATCTGTTCTTCAGGACCCACTTCTGGACTGCTTCATAACAATAATTCTCCTCTCTCCCGTTTTGCCTGGGGCACTTTGAGTGATGTCAGAGTCCCAAGTTATCTTTCCGTGAACCTGGTTTTCCTGTTTCCCCCAAATTCCTCTTAGCTTCTGCCTACTAGCGGGAGTAGGTCTGTTCTGTGACCTGCCTGCTCTGTCTCTGCAGAAACTCTCTTACTGCTCTGCAGAAACTCTCTTACTGCTCTGGGACAGGAGATGGCTGCTATGCCCTAAACTCAGTTTTTCCCAAGTGCCTCTAAACCTGGCACCGTGTCGGCCCTGTTTCAATATTTCTCTATTTCTGTCTCAGTACTGCCTGGCTTACCTACTAGAGAGCTCTGTGAAATACTGCATGGACGGCTGAGGCAAAATTTGGCTTGCTACTCTAGGAATAACACCAGGCAAATTACCCAGAGTCCATTTTGGTTGGTGAATTTGACTCTCTGTTTTCAGACTGTTCACTGAAGCCATCTGGTGCAGCCAGCCAGCAAGCTTGGGGGACAGATTGACTGTGAGCATCAGGAAGTCCTATTTCAGGCTGCAGTTTTGTTTAATTTCCTTAAATCTAAAAACTGTGTATTTCCCAAAGCACCTTTTCCCTAGAGCCATAAGACTGGGTGTCCAAAGATCCCCTCTACAGGGGGTACTGGCTGCCTGAAAATGTTGGGAGGCTTGCGGTGAAAAGTGAACCAAAGTGAATCCCGAAGCAGTGACAACATGATGACCTGAAAAAGGTGTATTTATTAATAATTTCCCAGGCTTCTGTGAGTTTTGTTAAGAATACAAACATGTTCTGCAAGTGTCAGTAACACAGATTACAGCAGCATTTAGCCTCATAGTCAGTAAGTGCTTTGGAAACTGTATTTTGCCTGCTCTCATGCTAAACTGTTATGTGAGGAAAGATTCTCAGCCTCTTATTTCATTTTGTAAGGGGGTGGGGGGGAAGCTTAACATCTTGATACGAGTACATCTTACAAGGTTTAGGCATTGTAAAAGATTGTGACCTACTCTTAAGCTCTCGCAGTCATCAGATTTGGGAGGAAATTGCAGTTAAAAGTCAACATTTTAAAACTTACCGATTTTAGTGGTCTAACAGTCACCCTGCTTTTCCTCTTGATATTCCTGTGCTTATCTCTTCGTACCCGCAGGTGTTCAGTCCACTAAGGCTGCAGTGCAGAAAGGGGAAAGAGCTGCAAAACTAGGACAGACTTGGATTATATTTAACAATGTTCTATTTCCACTTGACAACCAGCTATCGAACACCTACAAGTTTGCAACTGTGATTCACTCGGAAGCTGACACAACTGATGTCACGTTGTATTAATAGTTACAGAATTGTAACTGCTTTTAGCAATGAGATTCATTAACAGTCTCTACAAACACATTGACAATCGGTTGAAAACCTGAAAATATTAGGTGTGTATAAAATTGGATTATGCCATAAAGGAACCTCCCTGTGCTGCCAAATGTGTTTACAGCAAGTTCTTGCGGGTGTTATGCATAATGATGCCTCTTCATCACTTTCAGTGTGTTTTACTGATTGCATAAGGTGTTTGAGGACTGATCCACACTCTAAATTAATTAGGAGCTGCTGATCTAATGGAGTTACATGACATGAGTGTATTTGGGAGTCACTGTATCCACAGTGTCTTTCTTGGCTGCTGGAGTCTGTCCAACCGATTTCTGCATAGCGCCGATGTTTTAGGAGGTGTTTGGTCCTTCACTTGATGTAGTTGAACATTTTGCCTTCAGCGGGAGGCGTTGTGACAAACCATGCCTAGACAGTGCTCTCTGAGCTGTCCTAAGTGCATGGAGTTCAGCTCCCCTTTGAGCTGTGCACGCTTTCCTCAGGGTAGGCTGCGAGCCACCTCCGAGGAGACTGGCGCGGAGGCGGTGGAAGCGTTCGTTGCCTCCTACCATCTACTTTGAAGATACTGAATTAGTAGCTAATGATGGTGGTATATAACTGGTCCTCAGCAGGCTCTGTTAGCAGTCCTCTGGGGTGAATGAGTTGGTTACTCCTCCAGGCTCTTAGTAAAGTCATCTCTGTATTAGGTACGTGCAGTTCTAAGGTTTGCATCACTGGCATGATAGGTCAAGATGTTGTTGTAGAAGTGAAATGAAAACTGAGAATGGAGAGAGGAAGTGTTCAGGATGGTGTTGGCTTGATGTCGAGTTGTGTAGTCAGACTTGTCGCTGAGAGTACATCTGTGGACGTGTACATTTGGGCTGAGATTTCTAGTGCTCTGGGTACCTCCAAGAGCTAGTCCGTTGCTCCTCACAGCAGTCATCCACTCTGCGTGGTTCTTCCTTTCCCTTCGTTCTTTCATATACATCACAGTGCCTCTTTGTTTTGGCCATGAATAATTCAGTTGTGCTTAAGTTTTCAGGTGATGTCTGCTCGGTCTTATTCATCTATCGCCCATTTCGGTGTCTGTCATTTGGATGTGACTTTGCTTTTGCTGACTTGCGGCTCTCAGGCTGGCCTCGTGTGCTGACTTCTGGAGACAGAGTCTCCTGAGACCGGCAGGAATGGCTGGCTCAGGACACGGCAAAATTTCAAATAGCAGTCCTTTGAAAACAGTACTGTCTGGTGATGGAGCAGGATTCCTTATTCTGAGACCATGGAAACCCCTTTCCCCTTTCTCATCGTTCTTTTTTTGAAGGTTAGACGTTGTTTTCAGGTACACCACCGGAGTCGTTGACCCTTCCTCCCCTAGAGCTGGAAGTAGCTGTCCAGATAATTAAGTAGGTAATCATCTTGCAGAAACCATTTCTATTTTAAATGTCACAATAGCACACAATTCACTGGGCTCATATCACAGCGAGTGATCAAACCACCTCTGGCTCAACGTGTCTGTGTTGAAGCAGCCTATGACAGCGAAGGAGTGTAATTAGCAAGAGACAGAGAATGGGACTGAAAAGAAGACGTGAAAGTAAGAGGAAGGATTTGAAAAGGATTAGGAGAGTAAATGACAAACCAGTAGTTAAATGGTGGATGATTAATGTCTGTAGAAGTAAAAGGTTGACTAAATATTGTGACACTCTAATGGCTGCCCCTAAGTAACAGAAAATAGTTTGTTAGGAAGACTGCAGAAGTGGGTTTATCTTGACACATATGCAGACTCTGGGTTTAGGCCTGTTCCTTAGACTTGTCTTAGGTCAAGATGAGCATCCCCTGAGATGCTTTTCTGGTTGACTTGATGACCTGAGATTTGTCTTCCATCTTTAATATTAATGAGCAGGCTCAAAATATCAGGTCCCCCACTGAAATGCTGTGAGAGAACTTACTCCTCTTCTGAACCTCTTGGCTACAGGAGGGAGTATCAGAACTGTCTGGAGTCCCGTAGGCGATGGGTGGCTCTTTGGTATTAAAGGAAATTATATCTGTACTGGAACTGTTAGTCTGAGTGCTACAGAACCAGTTTGCGTATACGAAAAGAACCTGAAGAAGGCACAACTTCTGCAGTGCGTGGAGTGTGTAGGAGATGCTCTCGGTAACGTGGAGTTGCTGGGTGTTGTTCTATGTCTTGATACCAACTTTGTCCTCTCTTCTGTAGAACCCCTGATCTGGGACTCGATTTTGTCTCTGTTTTCTTATCGCTGCATCTTACATTCTAATTTTCAAGGAGGTACTGAACTCCTCCATGTGTTTAGTAAATATGTTGCTGAGGACTTTGAGCAAACTCTGAGTCTTCTCTTTCCTGCAGTACCTGTGTCTCTGCTGGTTTAGGATCGGTGTTTGCACCGTTCCTAGCTGTGCTTTGCCCTTGGTCTGGGCCTACAGCCACTCTCTGATCTGCTCCCTTGTGTCTTATGGGAAACAAAGTTGTATATTAATGTGTTCTGAAGCTCAAGGTTTGCCTCAAACCGATAAAAGCCAACAAAAGTGAAAGTACCATCCTAATATTGAGATGTTTTGTCCAAAGATTTGTGACTGACATAATTTTTCCACTGGGAGCATCAAAGCCAAGCTGCAGGATATAGAGAGATTTTGAACGCAGATCAGCGCGTGATTTTGGCTCTTGTGTGGAATGTTCACTCTTAATGTTGCAGTGTGGAGCCCCAGAGAAATCGTTCTGTAACCTTTGATTCGTGGTGTGTGAGCTTCCCAGAGGGTAGGGAGCTGTGGAAGGCATCTGCTGTCTGTCCCTTCTACAAAGGACACGGCCAGCATTGGAGGAAGCAGGGTTTTTTTGTTTTTTTTTTTCCCGTTCATTTGTTTTGTATTTTATTCAAAATATTCTTACTGTCAAAAGTAACTTTTTTTTCCTGTTACTGCTTATTTTTGCTAACAGAGTTGGAGATGACTGATGGTGTGTAATTGTTCCAAGGTTGTTATTTCTGTAGCAGGAGCACACTCCACTTCCCTTTCCCTGCGGAAAATTTGTGGGTGAGAAATTCCCCCCAGTTTCTTTGGGCTTTTGTGCTCTGTTGGCAGAAAAGAGAAAAACCCTTTCAAAAAGGTGAATCTGGCTGTAAAATCACAGAAACTGAAATAGTGTGCGAGTGGGAAGGGATCTAGGACTCTAAAGTGGTTTTGACTCATTTTTGAAAGTCTGCATTTCAATTGATGCTCCTCGCTGCCTTTCAAGGACTGTTGCAGACATAGTTGAATTAATGACACCCCTCCTTCCTGGATCCCCCCTGCTGGGGCTCTGCCGGCTCCTGCCATCATCTGTGGCCGGTTTGAATGTGCAGGCTGCAATTTGGCCATAACTGGTGCATCTCTCCTCACTGGTCACCTGGCTCTTGCTTCTTGTGGCAGGTAAGAGGCTGAACTGTAACAGGCATTTCCTTTGGTAGGGGCACTATTTCAAATCTCTCTTCTGTCCATGGGTGCTCATTTTCATGAATCTTTGGGAACGTGTTACCTCTGAAACCTGACCTCTCTGTCCAGTGCAGTTCAAACGTTCAGAAGTTAGAGGATGGAAAAATAAGAGAGACAAAGAGCAGAGCAGGAAACTGCTGCTCCTGGGTTGTGTGCTTAGAGCAAGGATCCTATTTGCAAAGGTATTCAGACACCTAAAGAGCCCCCTGAGCTTTAAAGAGTGCTTCAGAAGGCAGTTCCCACTGATCCAGCCTCTGTGTTGTCAAGAGGCTCACCATCTTTAAGAGTCTGGCCTTTGCCTGCAGGTGGGGAGTTGGGGCTGTGGTTTTGTGTCCCGGCAGCCAGCTCACACCTTCCTGCAGGGCCTCGGGGGCAGGCAGATCGAGGAGTCCTCGATCTCCGTGGTGGGAATCCTGCAAGGTCTCCTGGAGACCGTGGACCTTGGAGACCTCCAGACCTTTGGTAGAACCAGAGGCCTGGGGTGTGAAGCGCGAGTAATCCAATGCTGTGGCCAAATAATTAGTGCTCACTGAAATGTCCGCAGTGACTTTCATCTTGGCAGTGAAGTTGTTGTTAGAGGTGCGTAGGAATCTGTTATTCTTCAAAGATAAAACCATCTATATAAAATGTATCACTATGAAACACGTTCTGCCACTGTGAGGTCAATGACGATGAGAAATGGATTAGTATTATACTCTGCTTTATAATGGGGATCTTTGAATGTAATTCTGTGTTTGGGCACAAACGCAGAAGAAAAAAACAATTTATTTAATGGAACTGCTGGTTTATTTATAATGCTTTCGATAGGAAAATCCCTCCATTGTAGTATAACAGTCTGCGTGGGGTGCTTTTGGTTTTAGCAGGTAGGATTTAGAAGAGCTCAGTTCTCTCCTGGATATATATGCCCATGCTGGATTGCAATGGGAGTTAATGGGAATAGCCAGCTGTCAAGGGAGAAGAGTAGGTCCCAAGGACTAGATCATATGTAAGACATTTCAGCTGACTTAGGCAGGACTAGTCAGGTAAATTGAGTTTGGATGTAAAAGATATCAGTAAATGAGTTACTGTCATCTGCCCATCATCTCCTGAGCATCATGGGTTAATCGGCAAGTGATGCCCAGAAGACCGGTGAGAGTCCTCTAGGCAGACTTGGGAAGTTTCATCTTCCCATCCCCTGGCTTAGCTGCAGAGGATGTCACGCAGTGTTAGAGGTTGGCTTTTGGCGCCCGTTTTGAGAACATTTACTGAAGATCTGGGATGTTCTAGGAAGTGGACAGCATAAAGGGAAAATGAGCTGATAGGAACACATCATCCAGATCAGGAGGAGGAGCTTCAACCTCCTGAGCTAAAATGATGTGTTAAGGCTACACTCAGAAAGTAGAGAAACACCCCAGCTGCCCTGCTGTGGCTGGGCACCAGCAACACCACCACCCTGGCAAGAACAGGATGATCCAGCTCCACAGCCCCCTCGCACTAGCCCAGCACAGCCCACTGCAAGTGCTTCAGGGTAGGGTCCACCTCCTGGCTCCAGTGGGGCAAAGATGGGGAAATGTCTCTATAAAAATATCCAAACTCATTGCAAAGGGATAATACTTCATTGAGCAGATTGCTGCCATTGCTTGGTGTGTTTCAATGAAGACATGAGCTGGCGTTTCCTCTTCGAGGTTTCCAGCGGACCGGCAGCCTACAGCGTGTCTCTAAAGCTGTTCCCAGGGAAATGGGGCTGCGTGTTCAGTAGCTCCCAGCTTGTAGAGTCTAGTTTTGTCTCTGGGCACTAAACTACTTTGAGTTCAATAATTGATCTCCCTCCAACTTCTTTATTATCATATGATTTATTAATTAGTTGGCTCGGACAGCTGCCCTGATGCTTTATCCCACAGCAGAGCGAAACCAGGGCTTGCGCTAGGCACCGACTGCAAACGCGGCACGTGCTGCGTGAACAGCGCACGGTTCCTGTAGCTGGCCCCTTAGGGACTGCGTGGTTAGTAAACTGGGTGTGCAGGAACTGGAGCTCCTAAACTCTAACCTCATTTTATCCATCAGCGTCCCTTCCCAACACTCATCCTCTCTCTGTGTCTCATGCTGTAGAAGAACTTCAGGTCATACTTTTTTTTTTTTGTTTCAGAACTGGCTCATGATGGTTAATTAGATAGTTTCTGTAGAGCAGCAAGCAAAACCTGCTGAGGGTTACTGTCCTCACTGGTATTACAAGAGCTGGAGGAAGACTGCCAGAAGGTATTGATTACTTGGTAAAAATAAACCCTTCAAGCTTCTTCAGTCTTTATTCGTTACTGCTTTTTATCTCTGCATCCTGCAAACATTTCAGAGGGTGGATTTGTTTGCCAAAAGATCAAAACAAAATGTTGATGACTGCTGGTGCCAATTTGTAGCCTCCTGCGTGGGCGACATCAGAGGGATTTGTGCAGTGCTCTGGGAAGTCTTTCGAGGCTTTAAATCCACTTGGATCCTGGAACTGTTGTTTGAGCAAAGCATCCATCCAAGTGACCAGGGAGGGATAGCACATCCAGTATCAAAAATCAGGAGAGAATCTCTCTGGGGCTTGAGAAACTGTTGTGTACAGAAGTTTGTATGTACTTCTTAGAGTTGACATTTTGATTTGTTTGGAGAAGTTTGTTGCTGAGTTGAATAGAAGCTGAGTCTTGCAGGGTATAGTGGGTGCTGGTGAGAGAACTGCAGCTGAGTGGTGGGCAGGACTTGCTGCCTTCTGTGTTTTCTAGTTCATCTCACAGTGATGGTTTACAGCTTCTCTTGTACCTCGCTGTGGAAAACAAAATGTCACACTTTGAATTCATTAAGCAGCTGTGCAAAGCAGGGGGGGCTACTGAGAGGGAAAGCTGTTGTATACAACGGGGGGAAAAGTCATTTATCTGTAGCAGAAAGACAAATACTGTGTAACATTCAGGAGGGCCGAGTCATGCTTGGTAAAGTGAAATTTTTAAGGAGAAGGGATAAAACAGGAGGACACTTTGAGAAGGAGAGTGGCTTACAAGATACTAGAAAGATGTACAAGTCATTCATGGTTCTAGAGAACTAAATTTTATCAGTGACTTCAAAATTAAGTTCTGCCTCATGGTTTAGTCTGAAATTTGCAGTCAGAGCAGAAGCAAAACATAACAGCTTTCTCCAGATTGGGCTAAGGACAAAGCACAGACCTCCAAACATCTGCAGATGTTACGACCTGGAAAGTGCTTCAGCAGGGAGACTAAAGCCAGGCTTTGGTGAGACTGCAAAGTGCTGACACATGCACAGAAAGACTTGCAAATGGATTTGCTCTGGTTATCACAAGTCCCTTTCGTGTTCATTTCCAACCATTAAACTTCTTTGAATGGATATTTGGGTAAATGGGAAGGTTTTAAGCAAATACTGATGATTGCACTTAATGAGAGTCATCCAGCAGTGTCAGAACTGACCTGTCGTGGAGCGAAGGCCACATTTCACCAAAGCTACCCCTTAGAGCTTGAAGGTCCTGTGCTGGCCTGATAGGCCAGCCTGCTGCTCAGGAACACCACCTGAGTGTGCTTACCAGTGTTAGTCTTTGCTAATCTTGAACAAGTACCAACTTCTTTTCTTTTAAAACTTGGGACAATTCATGAGCAAAGGAAGGGTGAGAACCATCAGCAGGTGCTATAAACAGTTCTCAGTGCTATAAACAGTTCTCAGTGCTAATTGCTCAGACTTCTTGTAGAAGTAACTAAGATGTGAGCAAGTCTAGCTGCCTGCTGCATAAAGTATGGGTGAAACAGGTTAAAAACCACAAAAGCAAGTGATGGAATTAGTGTGCAGCCATGTAGGTACGCTACTGGTGAAAGGGAGGAATGGTGCTAGTGCTGAGAAGTATCAAAGAGGTTTCTTTTATTATTGAAATGTCATAACCCATCGGTAACTTAGAGATGGAAGAGGAGCTGTGGGACGTGGGACAGTGAAGATCTGACAGTACAATTTTAACGTTCTCTCGGTGGAGCTGTTTGTAAGTAGTTGCTTGTTTGAGAAAACCACTGAATACACGTTTTAGTGCTGGTGATTCTGGGTAGGTTCTCATGTTGGCGTTGCAGCATCATCCCTCGTGGTCCAGGCATGTATGAAGTTAGATGTGAGCATGTCGAGTGAGAGGGGAGGAGCTCTATGGGTGGGAAAGGGCCTGCCCTGTTGGGCCGGACACAGGTGGAGCAGGGAGACCATGTGGGACACCCATTAAACCTATTGCACCAGCTACAGAGGAGGGAAATTTGGAAGCAGCCTAGGGAGAGAATGGAGGCTACAGCAGTGTGAGGATGGTGATCTTACTTCTCTGTTGTGGCAAAATGGAAGGAGTAAGAGGTTTTTGTGTCTGCAAAGGTGTCTGGAGAAAGTCAGGGAGATGTCAAGAGTCCAACACCATGGAGGAAACCCACAAGGGACATGAGTGCTGGGACAAGGCATCAGCCTGACCTCCTGGTCACCAGCAGTGTGGGTTTGCCACCATCCCTGCACAATGCACAGCTGAACGGGAGGTGGTGAAACCTGTGAGCAGAAGCTGGGCTTCTTGGAGAGCCCCACTTCTGCCAGCCATGCATTTGGCCTCTTTTATGAGTGCCCACCTCATAACCCAGCGAGTAGTAGCTGCTCAGACTTATTGGGATGTTTCTTCAGGATGCTGGCCCAGCCTCCACTGACTTGTGGGTTAGGGTCTTCCTCTGCTCCTGACTTCCCCTCGTTACTTTCATCCAGTTGCTTTTTGAACCCTTGTTACTGTCCAGCAGCACCACAGAGTCATGCAGCGAGGAGGTATCTGCTCCTTGCAGGGAGCAGAGGCTGCTGCCCCTCTCACCTCATTAGCATCTCTTCTAAGTTGTTGCAATGATGAGTTCTTGGCTGTGGGTTGCCACAGAGCTCTGGTGGGGCAGACCCTAATTTTAGCACATTATTCTGGTTTAATGACAGTAATAGAAAGTCAATTTATAGTCAAGAACAAATTGCCTTTTTATATGGGGAGGAGAATAATTCTTCCCATGTGTTACATTATTAAATTTGTAATCTTCATTTTTAATGCTTTTCAAAAGTGAATATTAACGGAATCTAAAATACAGTTCTTAAATTTATGAGCTGCATTTTTTTCCCCCCAAATCCTCAAGTTCTGTAATTTGTCTTTAAAGGTGAACTTCAGCAAGGTTTCTTTTTTAATTTAACTTAATAAATTAAAATCCCTTACTCACTACCTATCTCTGGACAAGCTTAAAGGCTCCAAAGATAGTTTAAATAGCAGTGGATATCTGTGAACACCTTTGCCGAGTTCTTAGTTCAGCCTTATTCCCTAGTGATAAAAGACACGGGAGAAGAAAAAAAATGACACATTTTTGTATGCCATTTGCTAGTGAGGAGGCTGTTGTGATGCTCTTTTTTGTTGCCAGGGAAACAGAGCCCTGAACTCCGCAGGCAGGAGGAGGAGCAAGGGCCGTTTTTTCACTCCTCAGCTTGCTTTGCAATTGAGTCATGATCTGGGACTGAGGGTCTCTCTCTGAAGTTCACTCTCAAAACTGTGTGTCCTACCTCCTTAGGTTTGTTTCCGTGCCAGTTGAAATAGATGTGGAGGCTGGAGCCTGATGGCCCAGCTCCAGCCTCGCGCTGGTAACGTGCAGTAGGTGGCCGTGCGCACCCAGGTCGCCGGCGCAGTTACCCTACGTGGCTCGGTGCAGCTGGTGCTGGGGTGGGGTTGTACTGCCCTGCCCTAGCCAGTACCATCTTGAGAAATCCCATGGCCTTCTTATGTCAGCCCTGTCTTTTGAGAACAGAATCACAGAATGGCAGGGGTTGGAAGGGACCTCTGGAGATCATCTGGTGCAACCCCCCTGCTCCAGAGCAGGGATCTAGGATCGCAGTGTCCAGGCGGGTTTGCAATCTCTCCAGAGAAGGAGACTCCACAACCTCTCTGGGTAGTCTCTGGCACCCTCACAGCAAGGAAGTTTCCCCTCAAATTGACATGGAACGTCCTGGGTTCCAGTTTGTGCTTGTTGCTCCTTGGCTGTTGCTGGGTACCACTGAAAAGAGTCTGGTCACATCCTTATGGCCTCTGCCCTTTAGCTGTTGATCAGATCCCTGCTCAGGCTCCAGCCCCAGGGCTCTCAGCCTTTCCTTGTCACAGAGATGTTCCAGTGCCCTCAGCACCTTTGTGGCTCTCCCCTGGACTCTCTGCAGTAATTCCCTGTCTCTAAGGTACAAGTTTACTGCAGGGGTGAGAAGGAAAGAAGTTATGTGGATGCAGGTGCTTCCTAAGGGAGGTTAATGCTCAGTGTCCTCTTCTAACCTTGTTTTCTTACTGTTGGGCAACTGTTGCCTGCACATCTTAGAAGAGGTTCTCGTTGAACATGGTGTGGGGCTTTTTGTCAGTTACTTAAGAGTGAAAAAATAGTTTTAACATAAAGATACATATTGCTTTGTCATGCCTGTGTGATCTTCTTGATCTGGCAGTGTCATCTGCAAGACTGATCCTGGCCGTATCACAAGTCCACGCTTCTCTTTTATTGCTTCTTCATCTGTTTTCTGCTCTCATAGTAGAAAGAGAGAATTCAGCAAGGTGCTCTAGAGCCTTTTGTTCATCCCTGCTCCTTCTACAAAATGTATCTAGAAACACCTGTCACAAACCATGGGATTTTGGTGAACTTGCTGCCATGTGCCTGTCCCGGGGTAGCAGTGCTGCAAACAGCCACCCGCTCCTCATGGCGCTGTGCTGGTGCGTGGCTGCTGCACGCTGCCAGTGATCAGCACAGATTCCAGTCGGCACAGTACTGAACTCTCTGGTCTGTCTCTCCTTGACAAAGGACCAATTCTTCCTGCATCTAATCGTTGGCAATTGAGTATTATTCCTACAATGTACTCATCTGCTACATTGATGGTTTTTTTCTCTAATCCTCAGACAGATACAGTATTTTGGTTGGTTTCCCACGTTCTCCAGTATTTTCCAGCAGAGATGAAGATGTTGGGTTTATTTTCCAGCTCTGACCCAAGGGCTTTTTTTCCTTTATTTATTGAAAGCTCAATACTCTGCTTAGACAAATGGTGAACTGAATTTCCCAATGGACTTCAGAGAATTTGGGGTGTTTTTCTATCTGAGCGCTGGTTTTACTCATACAGAAAACCGATGCAGGAGGCACTTATGTGGCTGCCATGTCCACCGGTGGGAGAGTTTATCACTCGGATGAGAGTCTCTCTGCACGTGTCTCTCTGGGGTTCGGCTGTGAAAATTTTGTTTGAGTGTGTTGTCTTTTTTTTTTTTTTTCCTTAGGAGGCTGCAAGTTAAATTTCAGCACCTCTGTTTTTTGCTGTTGGATGGTGTTTTCCATGTTTAATGTCTCTACTTGTCACCAGTTGAAGATACTTGCGGTGTATGATTGGCAGGGTTGTTTGCTGTGCTTTGAAACCCAGGTTTTTTTACCATTTTGATATCTTAGTCACTGTGAATCACTGTACATAAGATACTTCTGCTTCTGGCCTGCTCCTGGGCACTGAAGCCTAACCCTCTCTTCCAGCTGTCCAGAGATGGCTGCAGCCAAGTTATCATGGTCAGGCAGGGCAGGGTGCTCTCCTTTCACTCCACCCAAGCAGCGCCAGGCACTTGGGCTGTATTGAAAGAATCCATACAAGAGAACCAGTACGAGTGTAGTGACCCATTTGCAAGAGCAGAGCTCTCGTTCATGGATTGGAAGACCGGTGAGCAAATTGGGCTGCTGCTGGGCTCCACCCAGTCTGTGCCTGGTGGAAGATGCTGGGCTCTTCCACAGGCTGTCGGGATCTGCAGCCACCCGCTGTGCTCGCCACTTCAGCATCGCAGGCCTGGTGCAAGCAGAGGTCCTCGTACTCTTCTTTTTGTACCATTGGGAAACAAATAGTTCCCTCCAGTGCACCTGCGGTGGGATGCGGTAGTTGCACCGCACAACAGGCACTGCGTGGCCATGGAGCTGCCAAAGAGGGTCTCTGATCAAAGCAATGTGTGGAACTGGAGGGGAAAAGCGTGCACGCTTGCGTCCTTCCTTCAGCATTTGCTACAGGTACTACCTGCGAGCTCCTCTGGTGAAGCCTGACACCAATAGTTGTATCGTCTGGAGAAATTAGAAGTCGAATGCCTGGAATTGTTTGACTTCTCTGGAAACTAGACCATCATCTCTCCCTCTCTGCTTCCACAGTGGATCAAATAATTGCTTCCAAATGGACGCAAGTTATTAAGCAGTGTGTATAATTAAAGTCAACTCCTTGTGAATTTGATCATTCATTTCCTTAAGGAAAATATGATGAAGTAATTACAACCCAAGCTAAACACAAATCAAATGCTATTCTGAGTGCAATTCTGCACCACGATTCTAGTTTGTGAATGACTCCAGGGTTCTGGGGCTTCATGCCTGTTAAAGAAACGTGGCCGCGTTTTTTAATTGTGTTTATAACAAATGAACAAAAGGCTGCATGACTCATTGACGGTGCCAAGACCATTGCTCACTCTGTGTTCACACACACGTGGGCTTGAAAAGCCACTCACTCCTAAAAGGGACAGAAGAAAATGGAAAAATCTTGTTATTAAATCTGGCCTTGTCACCTCTTTCCCCCTGAATTTTGTCTGTACCAAAACTAAGCTTTACCTGCCCTAGTAGTGAATTTGAGGGAGGCAGTTATTTCTTCACTGCTTAAGACAAAGCCCTGTCCTCCCACTCGCCCCTTTCTCCATCATTCCTACCTAGCACGTACTTTCCAGTTTCAGCCAAATTTGGTAGAGAAGTGGAAGATCTGCAGACTCTGCAAATGCTGCGAGAAGGTGGCTCTGGGTAGTAAAGGTCTGATACATAATCTCAGCTTAAAAGTAATGTTCCGAGTGAAAGCAAAACACAGGAGTTGAGCATTATAAATCCCCTGGACGGAGTGGTGGGTCAGCTCCTCTGAGAAGTTTTGTTGGCTTCGGGAGGCTCGTGACCCGAGTCCTCTTCTGCGGCAGGAAAACACAGTTTGCAAGCTGGATGCTTAAGTCATTTTGCCCGCTGCTTTCTTCCCACAAGTTACTGAGTGAAGAGCACGACACTGGGCCCTTCCAGGAGCAGGCAGGTGCAGCGGCATCAGGAAGGGCACAACAGCCTCATGTGAAGTTTCCTGGCTTGGTTCGCTAAGCGTAGGCAGGGCAGCTCTTTATCCCACGCCATCCTTCTCTTACAATGACGCTTTCTGGCTGCTTTATTTTCGTGAAGTCGCCGTATTTTTGTGATCCTCTTCTAAACTGAGATGTTTTCTGCAGCTCAGGCTCATTCATATTTCAGATCGTGGACTTAAGCAACATCCTCAGAGTTATTAATAGTGTGAGATGGATGGCAAAATTAGGACAGGGTGCTGTGGTTCAACTCACTTGTAATTAAGCAGAGATCCTGACCTGGCCTTCATAACTTACGTTGGTCAGCTGGAGGACTTCCAGCCACACACTGGCTCCACCTCTGGTCCTCCTTGTGAAATAACAAGAAGAAAGCCCTGGGATGGCTCTAGCAGATAAACTAGCCCCTCACTTTTCAGCTTTTTGTGTTTTCCTGATGCCCAGATCTTCATAGTTGGCAACGGTTTAAGAGTTTTGAACCGAGAACATTTTGTCTTGCAAGTGCTGATGGTTCTCAGTACTATGTCTGACATTTCCCCCAGCTTTCTAGGGAATAAATATTACAACAGAGTAGTTTAAATAAAGACAGTTAATAAATTGTTATCTATTGTTATTAATTGCCTGTAGCTGTGCCAAAGGTGCCGGTTCTCTGAGCCCATCAGCTGAACTTCCTGTGACTTGCCATATTCTGAGATAGACCTTCCAGGTGGGCAAAGGTCGAAGAGGGGACGTTAACTCTTAGTGAGGCGTAAACCATAAAATCCAAGGAGTGCAAAGGTTGGATCCCCTCATTTCTGTGCAACCAGAATGAGCGTGTATGTATATACAGATGTGGTTTATTGCACTGTAAATATTGTAGTGAGATTTTTAAAATATTGTTTTTAAGTCACCAGCCCTGCCCAAGCACAGAAGCAGCAGAAGATGGAGAAAGGCCTGGGATGTGTCTGTCCCTGCCGTGCAGCTTTCCCAGGGGTGACTGGTGCAGCATCAGCTGTCCTGTGCTTGCCGGTCCCAGGAGCCCTGCGGACGGAGCAGTGCTGGGGTGGCCCTGCTGGGCTGCTGAAGACACGACAGCAGTGGATTTTCTGTATGCATCTGGACATCTCATTCAGTCAGACTCTCCTGCAAAGCCTGGTGGACTGGGGGAAGAGAAGGGGGCAGCGTGTTCAGTTTTCTTATAAAAATAAAAATGCAGAAGCAGCCGTCAGATGAAGTTATTTGGATCTTGCTGCAAAACAAAATAGAGACATGGAAAGAATTCTGAGGAGTTGGGTCAAGATGCAAAGTAGTTCCCATGAAATACCCAGAAAGAAACAAATGGTTTTGTTAGTGTTACAGTGCTGTGACTTTCTTGTGGTGAAAAGCTAAACAATTTTTTATGTTAGTCAAAAAATGTGTTTAAAAGCCACTGACAGTGGAATATGTATGTTTACCTTCGGGGTTATTAGCTTTCTCTCTTTTGTCAGTGAAGGAAAAATTCTCCAAGTAATTTTCCTGGCTACAAGTTAGTTGCAGAACCTTTTCTTTAGCCATTTTTAAAAGAAATTTTTTTGCCATTTAATTTTTTTTATATAGATGAATTATCAAAAAGGTCAGAATTTAAAAATAGCATCATGGGAACTATTTGGTTTTAACCTCAAAAGGAGCAGAAAAAAATACATTACACTTTCCTAGTATAAAGTATGAAAATGGCTAGGAAGCAAAATCAGTGCTTTACCAGTGCTCCACCCATCCTGCAAGAGGTGATAACATCTCACTGGGGGTGGAGACCTGCTTAAATACAGACATGTCTGGATTTAAAGCAAACTGCAGCCTGGACAAGCCCGGAGGAGAAAACCCTCGGTGCTGTGAAGCAGTTAAGGAGTTGGTGCTCTGGGCTGGGTTGTGGCCTTGTTTGGAACCTATAGTTAAGTCTAAAAACTGTTTAGTGCTTCCCATGCCACACTGGTGGGGTGGGAGAGGTGTAGGGGGTGAAATGCTCTTCTCCCAGGGTTGTCTCCTTGAGGCAGTGGGAGGGAAGGGCAGGCTGTGCGGGGAGCATCGGATCTGTGTGCTGTTTTTAGCGTTTATAGGAAGGAAGAAGAAGAAGCAGGTTAGCTTTGTCCTACCTAAATTAAGCTACTGTCAGCCTTTCGAAATAGGGCTGTTGCTTTCTGAAGACTGGCAGAGCTCCTGTGCCCTGCACAGCTACGTAACGAGTGAGGGCAGCAGAGGAAGTTTTCTGATGCACGTCTCGAGCTCAGTGAGCAGCCTCTGAAACTGCTGCCAGGTGCCTACTTAAAAATAACCCTGTGACTGCTTTTGGTCCTCTTTTAATGGTGAGGAGGAAGAAGATAAAAAGACAGCTTCAGGAAGGAGTTAGTTTGATGTGCACATCTCTAGGCATGGGTGTGACCACTGCCTGTTGGTGCGGTGAGGAAAGGCATGGTTGAAGGTGAGGATAAGAGAAAGCTACTAAAATACCAGAGTGGCCCAGGAGTTGTGGATGTGTGGGTGACTCTGCTATAGGTGGGAGTTTGGAGGAGGTGTCCCAGCCCTTAGCTGGGGTCTGTAGCTATCACAGCAATACAAATCGTTGCTAATTTTACTGTTTTCTGGCTCTCACAATAAGGGTTGACTGACCTTTCTCGTCCCTGTGGATGTATTTAATCTGCACAGATTAAAAATTCACAGATTGATTTTTTTCTTTTTCCTTCCCACAGAATATTTTCTGCTTAATTTGGAAAGAAAGGGTGTGATTTTATTAGTGTCTGAAACTAGGGCAAGGGAAATGAAGCAAACAGCCTGATTAGTGCCCCTGCTTATCCCCAGCCACTTTCTGTCGTTTCTGGTGGATTATTCAGGCTGCGGTGATAGTCTGGCGTGTTCTGGGGCACAGTACAAACTGCCTCTCTTTAGGTGCTCATAATTCACACTCTATTAGGATGTCGATGTAGGGAATACTTGGCAGGATGTCAGAGCTTGCCAGGCATGATGAGATTGAGTTCATCTCATTAAACTGCATTCTGAAGTGACAATCCAGTACTATTTTTTTTACCTTTTCTTTTTCCTCGCTCCTCAGCAGTAGCATCCCCTTAGGAGAGCAGCACAGCTTGCTCCAAACACAGGCACCGATGTAAAAGGGCCTGTGATGGCCGCTCCGCGTGTGCCAGGCTGCTGCACGTGTTGGATACTCACCCAAGGCTGTGGGAAGACTTTTTCTTTTTCTTTTTTTTTTCTTTCCCCTTTGAATCCGAACAATGGAATCCTTTTACTCATCTCAGGATTGATTCATGGCATACAAATCTTAGCACACGTCTGTAGGGATTCAGCATCTGACTAAACAGAAAACAATCTTTTATTTTTAAACCCATCAGGAGCAACAATGCAGTGACAAAGTTTGAGGTGGAGGAGTTAATGCGTTGGCTCTATTCTCACAGTAGCTGAAAATAAGATGTAGGTAGAAAGGGCAGTGCTTCAGGAGTCTCACAGGGTTGAGACTGAGACTCCCACTGCTGCTTTTTGCCCACAACTATGGTGAAGATCAGTTGTTGGACTTGGGGACCTTCTTAATATCCAGATGAATGCTTGGTGTTTTCCCTCCTTCATTTTCAGCCCCAAACTGACGTGTCATCTTTTCTCTGGGGCAGATCTTTGTGGAGAAGCAAGAGTCAGCTCTGGTTTTGACCTTAGGATTGAGGTTTGTGGCTGTGGGAAATGAAAGGGCTTGTGAGACCATGTTTGACACAATGATAGAGTGGAAAGATTTGGCATAAACTGCTGCGCAGCTCAGAGCACATCTCCCTTGCAAGCAGTCAGGTTGTGTCCCACCCAGCCACGTGCCCCTGGTACCTACCCCGGGATGTTGGCTGCAGATGCATTTTGCTGTTGCAGATGTTCATCCTCTCAGCTCACCTCTGCTTCTCCATGATCTGCAACATGCTCTGAAGGGCGCGTTAACTCTCTCAGATGTGTTTCTCTCTGTTTCCTCGCCGGGGCTGTCAATTTTCCATGATTCATAAGCGCTGGTTTGTAGCTGGGCCTCATTTTGGAGCAAAGCAGATAATTCAGTTTCTGAGGAAGCCAGGTGTGAAGGCAGAGAGCAGAGCGTGCTCAGGCCGATGCCCCGCAGCACGGATGGCTGGATGCAGATCAATTCTTGCTGCTTGGCTCGGGTAAGAAAAGCACTAAAAATGCCATGGTGTTGTTCAGGCTTGGACTAGTCTTTGCTGGAAATGATGAAATGCTATTTTACCCATAGCTTTGCAGCAGGAACAAAAGTGAACAGAAAGCAAGTGTCAAACTGATTTCCCTTCCTTTTAACCTGCATCCCAAGGTGAGGTTTGGGAAGGAAAAAAGCTAACCAGGCTGTTTTGCCAGACCCTTGGTGTGGATTTGGTGGCCTGTGTTGCTGCTGCCTGGCCATGTGCTCTGGGTGCCACCATGTTCTGTGTTTGGAAGCAGTTGGTTAGTTTAGGAGCAAAGCTGACTGAGCTGAAATTCAGTCAATTCCTAATATCAGGTTTAAATCAATGTCAGTTAATTCTAACGTATGGGAGGGTCCATAGCACCTGCACCATGCTGGTTTCTTTTTGTGTTGGTAGCATCCAGCAAAGTAGAGAGAACATGGAGGAGAAAATTGAAAACAAGGAGACAAAGAAGGAAGGTACCAAATACCTGCGGGGAGGGGAAGGAAGTGATTGAGAGAAGAGGTAGTGAAAGGGGCACACCCTGTCCCTCAGAAACATCAACTCAATGAACATCTATCATAGAGTAATTTTGTGTATAATTACATAGTCATGACCTTGTGACAAGCTATTGCAGAACTCACAGAGATTTTTTCAAGGCCTGATGGTCCCTGAGCATGGAGAGACCTGTCAGTAGCAGAGAGGGAAGGCTTCCAAGAGTGATGCATTAGCCTGACATGGAAGAGGACGTGAGGACTTCCCTCGAGGGAGAAAAGGAGACATTGCCACTCTTATTTTTCCCACTCTCAAAGTTCAAGGCAAATACCATTCTTGGTGGTAGTTGGTTCTGCTATAGGAGTGGCATCACCCTTGGGAAGAGCTGACTCTCGATGCAGCTGACAGCTGAAAATATATTTAAGGGGTACCCTCCAAAGGGTGCTCTGTGCAATGCAGGGCACCTGCAGGGTCACCTTACTCCTCTTTGTCCATTACTGGGTTGTCTGGAGGGACCTTTTGGTTAGTTGATCTGATACCACTCAGTCAGAATTAGGGGAAACATGATAATGAGATCCAATTAATAAAGAACAAAATGATGGAATATAATTAATAGCAGTCAAGAAGGATTTAGGGAAAATGGGTCTTATTAGACAACTTTTTTTTTTTTTCCCTGAGTTTTCATAGAAGGTATCTGGGTGAATGTGGTAAGTATCTAAGGGTTTTGTCCTAGAACAACATGACCCTAAAAAATATGATAGTGATAAATAGATTAAAAACTTACTTCACATTTCAAAAAGCAGTTGCCAAGGAAAAGCCTCAAAGGCAGGAGGCTCTTTTGAAGGCCTGGTGCTATTCAGCATTTTCATTTGATTTGCAGCAAGCACGCGATGAAACCTCCCTGAATTCACAGGTGATAGGCACATTAGAAGGATAGTAAATACTATGGAGAGTGGGAGAGTTGCATAGAGCTGTCTGGACTTTTTGCTCTCTTCAAATAAAATGTTTTTTTACATATTTCTTAATACACCATTCTACAAGGTCATACCAGGGGACAGGCAGGGACTACAGACCATCCAGGCGAGGTGTAATCCTGTACTAGGATCTTACTGTGCTCTTGGGAGACACAAGCAGAAGCAGGGAAGATGAGAGTACAAGCTGATTTTTACCTCTCTGTGTACATCTGCACTAAAACAGAGTCTCCAGTGTTGCTGTGCATGTTCTCAAACGGGCATTTAAAACCTGGGGAGGTCATTAAAAAGATTCAAGGGCAGGAAAAAAAAAAAATGCCAAAGCACAGAGATGAGTCTGTTTAACTTGTCAAAAAAGACTGAGAGATGACTTGATTATGCTGCAGAAAAGTCTTCACAGTGAGAACACAAAGCAGCCCTCACGGTGGGGAAGGGCATTAAAAAACCTGATGCGTGAAAGCTGAAACCAGACCAGCTTAAGTCACATCTCTAAATGTCAGGTAGTAAAGTGAGCTGTACAGGCTGATGGCAGATTGTTCATCTCACAATATCTTCAAATCCAGAGTGGACAGCTTTTCAGAAGATATTCTTTAGCCAAAGGTAAAGTGTTTGACTGAACAGAGTCAGTTCCTGTCAAGGCAGAGAATTTGGCAAAGTGTCTGCTGGTCCCTTCTGGTTCTTGGCATCTGCAAGGTGCTGTGTATCTTCATCCTGGATATTTGAGCAAAGGATTTCAGTTCCCAAGGTCATTCTGAAGCAGAATCTGCTCTTTAGCTGCATGTTGCATTGCAGGCTTGACTGGCTGCTTAACCTTTGTCATTTACTGTTTAATTGGAAAAGGTGCAGGGAATAAATCTGGTGACATTGCAGAAAATATCGATGCTACTCTTACTTGTTCCAGACACTGCTAACAATTGAATTAAGACAAATGGTTTTGCCAGGACACACATAGGTGCATATCATTCACTTTCCTGATTTGCAAAGGTGTCAAAGCACAAGATTTCAGGTAAGGGAGGAGGCACAGCCCCCATGGCACTCTCCATGCTGACCAGAGAAGGTTGCTGGTAGGTGACTGTTGCTTGTGAAATGTTTTCAGTCTGCAGATGAGCAGTGTGGCTTGGACACGTTTCCTTTCTGCACCAACCCTTTCAAGGTATGCATCTCCTGGTCTGCCCTTCTCCCACCTGATGGGCTTTATACACTGTATTTTTGTTAAATGCTGGCTACAGGTACAATTTGACTAAAGGGTTTATGTGGGTAGTTTAGGAACCTGTATCGCATTTCTGATGGCATCTCTGGTGCTTATGCTGGTCTCTTATCCTGTTTCAGTCTTGACTCTGGCTGAAGCAGTTTGAAAACTTGCCTTTGCCAACACAGGTTACTTCTCCCCTTCTGTTTAAGGGAAACTTTAGGCAAAAAGAAACTGGAGGAGAAAAAGGCTGGATAAACCTTTGTCCAGAGTAATGGGAGATGGTTTGCGAGATGCAGGAGTCGCTGTGCGTTACTGTCTCAAAGGGGAGGGAGGAACGAAGGACTCTCATGAACTATTCCCATCACCTTGGTTTCCAGAGTTTCTCCACTATATATATATTCAAAATAAGAATATCCACGTGTCACAGCTGTAAAAGCAATTAGGAGTAGTAGGAAACCACCCACTCGTAGAAAGCCAGCAGCACAAAGCTGTGCATGTGGTGCTCCAGCTGAACTTGCCCTGTGCCAGCTGAATCGTCTCCGGTGCAGTGCCCTGGTCCTGCTTGTCTTCCATGGTGCTGCCTTTCCTTGTCTTGGGCCCTCCTGCTTTATGTCACTAGCCTTGAATCAGGAGCTGGCGAACAGAAAGCAGCAAGCACCGTAGGTTGCCCTAAAGCCTTGCTCTGTCCCGAGCCTCTCGTTTGTTGCCTGATATGGTGCATAGTCTAAGTATGAATGTCTCTAAGCATGTCTCATTAGCCTTGAGGAAATAAGAGATTTTCCTAAACAGATGTTGCATAGTTAGGCAGAGGGGCATTTTTAATTTGTTTCCTACATCTCTGTTATTTCCTGCTTTGCCCCATGATTGCCGACGAAGGCTCTCGTGAGGACTATGAGACAGCGCAGCGGGGTGAGAGTTCCGAGCGCGCACAAGCGAAGGAGGGATGGGCACTGATGGATGTAGGTGACTAAAAGATTCTTTGTGGAGGTGGATGCGAGACAAATTAAATGGACCATCAAGTCTGCCCACGAGGCTGTAGGATGCTCTCCTAAAGGATCCTACAGAGCCCATCAGCTGTACAAGGCTTGTAGGAGACACGTCAGAGGGAACTGTTCTGCAGCGGCTGGAGATAGAGGCAAGGCCGTTTCACGAGGCTTTGCTTTTATTGATGCCTATATTGTTATTCTTGCCTGAAGGTTTGGATTTTGAAAGCACATTAAAAATATGTTTTACGTCTGTGTAACTTCCTGATTTATACAACGTGCTTCGTACATTGCTGTAGGCACACACAATACAGACTGCAGTTACCGCTAACCCAGAGCACACGTATCCCGTCCTCGTAGCCCACAGGGGCTCGTGTCCACATGCTGCACCATATGTGAGGGCAGCAGCTGGTACAGAGCCTGGGGGCCAACATGTTTACCCAGTTGGAAACCTCATGATACGAGAGGAAAAGGGACTTTATAGGAGAACTTTTGTCTTTCAGTGTAGGTATAATTTGAGAAGTAGCATAGGAAATGTTTCTGGTATCTTGCTGGTTTATTATTACTTTTCAGACATGCCTGTTCACACCAAGACACAAAGTGTTTTAGGTGAAGCAGCTTGCTGCACAGTTAACAACATTCTGCAGGTCTTAGACGGGTTCTTACAGATGTCCTCCTTTTTTCCAAAAGAGTTGGGAAAGACTTGATTATATATTTATATTTTTATTATTTGGGGCTCTTGAGTTCTCTAGACTCAATAGCTTGGTTAGTTTTTCACCTGGGTGATACTCAAAAAGCTGATGGGCTTCTGGGAGCACCTTGGGTCAGAGGTTTGTTGCCTGAATCCAGATTAACGGGCAGGCATCTTTGAAGGATTTAGATAATTCTGCTTTGTTCAGGAAACTTGTAGCAGCTGTGTTTCAGGATAAGTGCAGTATGTGGGATGAAATCTGGAGCTTCCTAACACCAGCTAAAGCAATTAATAGGAATGGTATTCATTACATATTCATTACATAACATGGTTTGTTCTGAGAAACAGTCTGCTAGAGATGGAGGATGAAAATAGCAGCTGTTAATTTCAGAGGGCTGAGCCTCTGAAGACTGCACCCAGGAGGAACCAGAACCTACTTAATTCCCTTTGCGCCATGGCTGAGGGCATGTGCAAAGGGGAATAGTCCTCTCCTGGGTTTTCTACTGCTGGTGTCTTCCAGGTGCCACCAGGGAAGGTTTTGTCCATGCCAAATTATTCCGCTGTGGCCTGTCTGGAAGGTCTCCTGCCTTCATAGCACCTCTGGTGCTGCTGGGCCTGTTTCTCCTGTCTTCTCCCTTGATGCTCACCAGGAGCTGCTGCCCTTCACTGCTCCACACAATCTGAGGCAGCAAGATGGGATTTAGGAAGGGTTTTGAGGACGGTCAGGCTGTATGCCCCACCTCTGCTCGTGCTTACTGCCATTGTGCTCCCAAATGGGGCAGCTCCACGTATAGCCAGCTTGTGGGCCTGCATGCCCCTGTGCTCAGTGCATGCTTAATGAGTATAAAAGGTTGGAGCAGGGAGGGTGGGAGGTACGTTCTGAGTTTCTGCTGGGTCTGGGCTTGCTGGAGCACTGGGTTTGTTCCAGAGATGACTGGGAGCTGTCGCCAAAGCAGGGCTGAGTAACAAAACACGGTGAGAGAGCAAATGCTGCCTGGCTGCCAGATCTTCTGAAAGACCGTCTCTGCTTCTCCTTGGCTCTGTTGTTGGGGAGGGCTCAGGGAACAAGAGCTGACTGCCTTTTCTCCCCTTTTGTTCCCAGATGGGGACGGTCGGAGACTCAAAGGAGCCATCCAGAGGAGCACAGAAACTGGGCTGGCTGTTGAAATGCCCAGCCGGACCGTCCGTCAAGCCAGCCATGAGTCCATTGAGGACAGCATGAACAGCTACGGGTCAGAGGGAAAGTAAGTCATTGAGAGGGAGCTGGGCAATCGCTTCTGGGATGTGCTGTGCTTCTCACACCTATTAATTTTTCTCCGGTGTGATAGATGATGTGTTTTTCTGACTTGCCCGCGCTGCCGGTGTACTGCCCATTCCATTAGAGCAGATCTCTCCGCCTCCAAAGCTGGCGCATACTTCAGCTCTTTATATACTTTTTTTAGTGTCCTCATTATTCTGAGCTGAAGCAGATACCCATTACTTTTAACTGCCTTGCCTTTAGAAGAATAATTCAGGGTGAATAGCAGAGACTCATTACTGGTAATAAATTATAAGCCAGTAGTTTTTCATGTTGCACAATAGTTGTCCATCTCACCTGTTGCAAAACAGGTTTTTGGTTTGGGGTTGGGGTCCCCCCAAGGTGATGAAAAGGATGCGAGTAGCAGAATAATCATTTTTATATCAAAATATATATTTGGAAGCCTGTGTATACTTTTGATATCAAACTTTCTTTTGTTTCAGCTGAGTTAATGTTCTAAAAGAATGTATTTAAGAAAATATTTTTGAACTCAAGACAAGTTATAACGCACTTTGTTGTATTTAAGGTTTATACCAGAATGCAAAGCAGGGGATCCTTAGGCCAGAACTTTGGGGGCTGACTTGTCTGCAGTTCTGCTTTTTGTCTTTCCATTATTTGAAGCCATATATGGAGATTATAATAATTCTATTAAGATGACCATTCATGGGAATCTTTGGAGGCAAAACCCTTCAGTATTTAAAAAAGGAGGCGAAACAAACCATCAGTTTCCGTGCTTCTAGATAGGAGGCCAGAGTGTTTGTGTATCTAAAACGTGCTCTGTTGAAGCCAAGTCCCACACTTGGCATCACTCTGTTCACTCTCTCTAGTCCTGCGTGATATTCCAAGTACACTGTACTGTTAAAATGCTGGGATAGTCCAAAGACAGTCTCAATTAATGTGATTCTGGTGTTAAATAAGTAATAGGCTGTAAATTAAGAGAGACTTTCTTGAGCTTTAGAAGTAGGCTAATCCTGGAAAGGCATCATAGATCTGTGCTGAAGGTTGGAAATAGTAATGAGGCACAGGCTGCGATAGCAATCTTGTCACTCCAAAGCTGTGATGTATTTTATCTCTTCTGTGAGCTGCTGTCTCCAGGGAAATATTCCTGCTACACCAGCACAGGCCTGTGGCTTGGAGTTCTGCCTCCACTACGACATGCAGAGGATTAGTGATTAAGTTCAGTCCCTTGGCAATATGGGGCCAGAATCTGCTTTCATGCAGAGTAGAATTCTTTCCTTTTTATATTTACATAGCTTGCCCTCCTGGGAAGGGGTCTGATTCTCTAAATGGTCTGTGTCCTATCATTGCATACGCTGGCTGCTTTGATCGGGCTTTCCTGGAGAGAGGATATTTCTGCCAACAAAATACTGCACCCATACAAGTGCTGATTTGCCCTGAAGGCAGGCAGCATGTAGCTATCAGTTCAGCAAAGAAAGAAAAAACTCTGTCTAGCAATCCAAACGTCTTTATTAGAGCAAGTTTAAGATTTGGTATTCCAACCTCAAACGCTGCCAGAATGTCCTCACCAGCCCCTCTGCCAGGGATGGGGCACTTTCTCCTCTGACTTCTCCGAAAAGTGTGATTAAGTGGCTCCTGGATGCTTTGTTCCTAGGTGGGATAATTGATCTCCTCTGGAAAGCCTGTGGGAATTGCAGCTATCTGTCTGAGCCACAAGTGATAAGCAAACAGGGCTGAGAGTACAAAGAGCTAAGAGGGCTCTATTCTCTTGCAACATGATGGGAGGGGAGTTTCTCTGCTTTCTTTTCCTGCAGCAAAGAAAGGAATTGTTTGGGGAATAGCTTTGAGGGACAGAACTGTATTCTTCTAAATCAGATGTCTCTTGACCTCTCATGTTTGCTGCAGTTGTGTTCCCAGGGAGGCAAAATGAAGATTCGTAGGACTGTGTTAGCTGTGGCAAGATTCTTTTCTTTTTAATGCTGGGTTTCTGACCAATGCAGAAGCTCCTAGGTCAGAGATGGTTTTCACTATTGGCTCTCAAAAACCTGGTTTTCAGCGAGGCAAGGTCGCCCTAGTTCTTCCTACCCATGTGTCTCTTCGGTATGTTCGCACAGGGAAGAAAATGGATTCAAAGCCTCATCTTCCAAGAGGCCTTTTTTCTCCAGTTCCATATGTTTTTCTAATCCTTTTCCATTTAAAGACTAAAAGGACAACTTCCAAAGGTGGCAAGCTGAAATGATCAAAAGATCTGGTGAAACTTCACTGCAGAAGGCCCTAAATACCTGCTCTCAGTCATACAAGCATGGCTTTAAAGGGTGATGCTGATGAACTGCTGTCGTGTTTGCTGGGGCGAGCTGGTGGCAGCTGACTACAGCTGCTCTGTGCCAATGCAAAGTATCGCAGCCGAGGAATTCTCTCTACTGAGGGATTTTGAGCAGTGCTGCTTTTCATGTGAATACCGGAGTGCATGAAAGCCAGTTGTCTTTTTTTATGGAGAGTCTTGTTATGTAGGGATATACTTCTCTTCAGATAGGCTAGGCCCTTCTTCAACATAATATTCCCATGGGAGTTTTACCTGAAGGTCTACAAGATCCATCTCCTGGAACATAGGCTCATACAGCATGCCAGTAAGTGCTCGCAGTGTCACCACACTGCTTCATCTAATTTTTTGCCGTACAAAATATCCCCGCAAACGTATTACCCAGCTTTTGTACTGCACGGTGGTTGTGCAGGAGTGTGGGAAATTAATATAATAAAACTCAGCATGAGAATTTGTAGAAGGGAGAGGTGATACTTGCTCTAAACAAACCAGTTTTCAGTCATTCACACTCCTAGGTTTCGCTCACTCATGCTCTTGCCACCCCGTGTAGGTGCCAAGCCTTGTGCATCAGGTGCTGTAGCCAGGCTTGGTTGTGTGCTGCCAGTGGGACCAGGGACACCATCTGTCGAGCCCTTGCTATGTCTTCTGAGTTGTTCTTCACAACAGACTGGCTCTTGGACTGGTTTTTACACTTTCTAGGACGTAGCTGTTATTACGGATTGTTCTTTCACCTTGCTCTTTGTGCTCTCAGCGGATCTTGAGCTGTGCTGCTACTTTTTGTTTCTTTATTGGGGGATCTTTATGGCTGCAGTTCTGCCTTCAGACAGGCTGTGGAAGTCATGTGCTCTCTAACCTTGCTGTCCTCCTCCTGTCATCGGAAGACAGGTCTGTTGCTGACAGGCTTGTTGTGCTTTTGCACACACAGATGTTTCCATTCAGAATTCAGACCAGTTTTAGCACGGGTTACGAATCTCTGCAGCAGTGAGTATTTTCTGCTGTGTATGTACTTAAAACTCTGCATGAGAGGACAGTTACTCGCTGTAGCAAGTGCTGACCAGGTAGTCTCAGGACACCAAGATTACTGCAAGGATAAAATTCCAAATATAGGAATAACTCGCAAGCAAACCTCTGAGATTCAACAGAGAGCTCCAGCTCCATCCTGGCTCTTGCACAAACTACATCTTGTTTTGGCTGGGTTTTGCTGCAGCTGCACGAGACCATGTACAACATTCAGAAAGCAATAGATTTTGGACTTGTCTGTTGCTAATTCCTGCCAACCACTTTTCTTTCTGAAAATGAGGCAGAAAGATGAAAATGGACCTGGAACAAAAGATTGGTAGCTGTCATAGTCTCTGGTAAGTGATACTCGTCAGCTTTTCTGTTCTTGCTGGCTACTGCTGAGATGGTTAAGTTACGGAGAGATGAGGTGATTTTCACCTTAGAAAAACACAGCAAGTGATGACTAGCAAAGACTTAGAAGATTGTTCTTGCATTATCTGCCTGTCCAGCAAGGAAGCATCTTGTTAGCCATATCAGCTCTCTTTTCCCTTCATCAAGGGAGCAGCAGCCTGAGCCCTGCCAGAAGCCGCTGTTGTGCCCAGCGCTGGAGGCAGAGCAGAGCCTGGCACGTGTGCCACCAGCGCGGGCATCTCACACCTCTCGGCTTTGCTCTGTCTCGTGCCACTTCCTCAAGCTACAGCTTGTACCAGTTCTCCCACCTGTGTGTACAGGACTGATGTGAACTGATGCTGGGACTTTAGGCTGGGAGAGTTACCCAGCCTTCTATGCTTCACTGTGGAGCAATAACTAAAAGGAAGCTGGAGAAAATACTGCCCTGGCTTGTGATCATATGGCCATGTGAAAATTCACTTCACCGAAAATTATCCATTGTCATTTGAGAATTACCACAAGATTTGATTCCTGAATGCACCATTCAGGAGACTCATGTTGTAGCTATTCACTGAATGTGTCTCTTTTGGTATCCAAAGCCAGGAGACTTCCTGACTCTTATAGCAAATTATCTGTAGCGTTCACCTTTTATTCAAGTCCTTTTAAAAATATAATGAAATGTTGTTGTTAATACAGTTCAGGCTGTAAGAAATCAAGGCCTTTTGAGACCTTGAGAGTGGGAAAGGCATGGGGATTGTTTCTGTAATACACCAACAAATTAGCCTGTTCAGCAACAACACATCCTTTTGTGATGTTAAGTGTTACCAGCAGGGCTTGGAAAGGATTCGACCTTGGAGCTGTAGTTATAGCAGTAAATACAGTGAATCCCACCTTCAGCAACCTCTCGGGGAGAGGCAGAATGGCTCTCCGAAGGCAGATGGCAGCGATCCTTTAGTCAGTGCATCTGAGCTGACTAGAGATTGCCAAAACTGGAGCCAGCCTGGTAAGGTGGGGAAGGGAATGGGGCAGGTCTTTGTACATAATTCACCACATAGTTTTTATAGCACCATTTATGTGGCAGAATTCATACAGCAGAAGGAATCGGATACGCGAGCAGAGTACAGTGTGTGACAGCACATAGGACAGCACGCCACAGTGCTAAAAACGTTACAGAAACTGGAGTGGCCGCGAGAGAAGTGGAGCTTGTTGAGAGGCAGAGAGGGGGATCTTGCCTGGCAGAGGAGAGGTGTGCAGTTGGTGGGGTTAGGTTGGGTTTGGCTCCTGCGGGCATAGATATTCATGGCAGTCCTTTCCAGCCAAAGTGAAGGCTTCTGCAGCATCCACATGGACTGTGACAGGGCAAGGGGCTGTGTGCCCGATCCCCTGACAATGCAGGCAGATGCACACTGCATTAAATCCTGTACACATTAAATATTTTACAGATAGGAACAGTGGACATTAAATTACCCAGTGCTGCCTTCCTCCTTAGCTGACAGATATCTTCTTGGCTTCTGCCTGTGCCATGCGATTTAAAAGACCTTAACATGCGGTATGGATGAGTGCAATTGCCGTATGGTACGTGACTGCTCCCTGAAAGGGGAGTTCTGATGGGGCTTTTTTTATGCTCGAATAAAAAAACTGTCAAATACGTTATCAGTTTCAGAGGAGACTTCTTCCCTCTCCCTTCCTTCTAGCTGAAGGAAGCATGTCTTGCTGGCCCTGGTTTTTAAAGACCAAGCTGGAAAGCTTAGCAATGCGTTAGACGTAGCCGCTGAGCCAGTGTGTTAGTTCAGCTGTGCGAGTCAAGCCATTTGGTCATAGGGCTGTGTTTAGGCAACTTACTTATTAATTGCAACTTTGTCCCCTAAAAGAACAGGGAAAAAAAAGTCTTCTAGAAATTATTGATGAGAACAGAACAATAATCTCTGAGCCCCAGGCCCCAACACATCCCTTGTACGTACTAGACACAGTGGAGCACCTCTTGAAGAGTGTCTCCCTTCTAAAGGCTGGAGTTGATGGCAAATAGGTGGTGGTGTGGATAGTGTGAATAAATCCATGAAAAGCACAAGACAAAATGTTATCTGCTGAAAATAGCTGTTGTCTGGGTGTGCCGAGGGGTGGCTGTGTTGAAGTTGTCTGGCTTCTGTGCCCGCCCACAGCAGTGGAGCAGGACAGCTCTGCAGAAGCTGAGGTGTGTAAGTGTACTAGAGAGGCAGTAATGGGGTTTGGTCCAAGGCGGGGGATGCACACAGTCTTCTCAGAATACCCCTCCTCTTGACAGAGCTCCTTGACAAAAGGGTGTGAAGGGAGTGGGAGTTAAATACCTTACTCTGCGTTTCTTCTGCACAGACCTACCAGCCAGTGTGTGGCCATTACAAGCTGGGACAATGAGACAAGTCTTGTAAGATAGAATTAAAAAGTACTGTATCAAGGACAAAAGAAAGGAAATATGTTGGTTTGTGCTTCAAACTGGGAACTCACAAATGGTGTTGAGGACTGATGAGCAAAGCAGAGGGACTGGAAGGAGATTTGGAAGGAGAGAGAAAAGCAAAGCACAGGAATAAATTCTCTAGGGAGGGATTTTAAGAACCGGTTGGATGAGCAGCTGTTGTGTGTGATGAAAGAAGTAAGGCTGCTCTGGCGCTGGGACCTGGGTGACCTGTGGAAGTGCCTTACCCTATTTCCTGCGAGTTTTCCAAGGTTTTGACAGGCTGATTCTGCAGATGCTTGCAGGAGCATAATGGTATACCTGGCATGCAGAGTCCCAGAAGCAATTTAAAAATAGATTTGGAAAAGAGGTCAGACAAACTCTGTATGGACAGGAAAAGAAATTAATGATACATTTTCCCTAAGTGTGTCTGTGCTGTTACACTCTCTGCATGCTAATGTGCAGGGAATGATGGGTGAGGAGCGGAAGAGGCTGAGCAGAGTCACATACGTGGTATGAGAGGCATTGGCAGAGGTGCTCTGAATTTTCTTTGTACCATTTCATGTTGAAATCGGCATTGCCCACCTCGGCAGTGAAATCCTGATCGGTTGGTTTACAAGCACACTTTGAAAAGCTAGTTCTCCATCTGAATATCAATGGAGAGCAGCAGCCTCGCCGTGAAGGAACCAGCTGCGTGATGCTTTGTGTGTGGAGGGGAAGGGCACAGATCTGTGCAGTGGGTCGGTCAGGAAGCGCTGCTACCTTGAAAGAGCAGAGCAGCAAGCAGCTGGCAAAGAGCCTTTAAGCCACTCTTAAATTAACGGAGGACAGATTTCATGTGCCCTGAGTGTGCAACGCACGAGCACGGTCTTCGGAGACTGCTGCACAGATCTCCTAAGTAATCAGGATTATGAATGTTGTGTTTAAAAGAAGACCATCTAGGCAATCTCAACCCCAGTTTGAGCACACGGTGCCTGAGTTTTTATTCTGCCTATAAACGTGTCACAGAAGACATAAAGAGTTTATGCAGTCCCCTTTTTCATAAAGTGGGGAAGGGGAGGGGGGTAGCTGTTCTGCCTGGGACTGTGCGGGGACATTGCCTGGAGCTGGGGCTGGCTCCGGGCTCTGCCTGCAGCCGCACCAGCCCTTCTCTGCGTGGGCTTGTCTCCCTCTCGTGGGTGTCCCCACGACTGCAACAAGAGCTGTTGTCCCCAGCTGTCCTGAGGTGTGTCCACGCTGTGGTGCCCTCAGTGTGGCACAGAGGCATCTCTGCCAGCTGGCTGCTGGGCCAGGGACGGCTTGGGCTATTTTGTCCACATGTCTGAAATGAGCTTTGCTCAGACTGTGCTGAGCGTTGGGGCGGAGCTGGTACCTCTGCAAACAGTATTTATGTTTGTGAAGGTTTCTGCTGCTGCTGCTTCACGCTGGTGTGGGCTCGGAGACCCTGGGATCAGTAGGCTCCAGAATGTTGCCTTCTGCTGCCCCTGCTCTAGCTCCTTGCCTACAGCCAAGGACCGTGTTTGTGGGTCCCTGGCAAAATGTCCTTCATTTGTCCTTGACACCCCAGAGGCCTTGCTGACCTGCCTGTGCTCTCCCCATGCCCTCAGGTCAATAACAGAGTTGCATTTGACTTGCGACCGATTCCCCAGCAAAACCCATCCTCTTTAACTTCATTAAAATCATTCACATTTGGCTGTGGCAAAGCCCATGAATCATGATTAGTGAGAGCAGAGGGCCAGAGGAGAGATAATTAATTTCCCTTTCCCGTTCAAAAGGCTGTGCTGGCCTCACTCAGTGGAGGATTTGTGCCCTTTAGACAGAAAAGGGTGACAAGTGTCACCTATTAATCTTCTCTGTATGCGATTGTTTGTCAGCAGGAGGTGGTCCTGCTGCAGCCCTGCTCCCCAGGGCCCTGCTGGTTCTGACAGTTGCTATTTGCAAGTCAGCTGCAATTGCTCCCTCTCTATTCCTCCAGCTCCTTTTAGGTGGTAATAAACAAAAATAAATCTCGTATTGGTGACCACCGAGTTGTAGCGATTTCTCCCCTTAAGGGAGAGGTATGGTTGGTAATGTGGGGGGAAGGGCTTATCCAGCTTTGCTCCAGTGTCTGTCAAACCCATCTGCTGGCTGTCATCACCCCAGGGGGAGCTGCCAGTGTCACCTGCAGCGGATCCCTGCAGGAGCTCATCTCCCTGCCAGCCTGTCCAGCATGGGGACCTTCAGCTGGAGCGCTGGTTGCTGAATGGGGGGCAGGTGAGAAACAGCTCGATTTCTTCAGAGGTCAGGCAGAATTCTGCTGAGCGTGCAGCAGAGTGGCAGGGGAGGGCTCCTGGGAGCACCAGGGCTGTGTTTAAAGACCTGAAATAAGTCGTGGTGGTCCCTGGAGCAATTTTCCTGCTTCAGCTGCAGGAAAAGAGTGAGTGGAGAAGGTCTGTCCCACTGGCCTCAGAACCACACTGTTCGTGGCCGCCTCACCTCAGCCATCCCAGCTTCTCTCTGAGCACTTAACAGACAGTGCTCACTGAGCTGGATTCGAGCATCCTAAACTTAGCCAGTGCAGCTAAATGGTTCCTGCTGGTTTGACTTCACGTTCATACTAAATTTCTGCCGTTTTATTTTCCCCTTCTCTCTCCTCTCAAGGGAGGAGCACTGGCTTTCTTGGAGATAGCTTATTATTTTTCCAGACAGAAATTGTTTCCATTCCAGGGTTATTGGCAATACCCAGATATATGTCCAGGAATCGGTCGAAGCCAAGGAGCCTGATTTAGAGCTGCTGCTGCTTATGTCTAATAAAGCGGTGCTGCAAAAGGTCAGCCTCTGTGCAACGTAACAGCCAGTCCTACGAGCTCATGGCATAATCTGTTCAAGAATTAATTCCCTACATCTTCCCTTCCCTGTCAAATACAACAACAACAGGGAACATTAACTGTCTAACCCAATATTGAGTTTTATATAGTGCAGGTAAATCTATTAACTGAGGCTCTTTTCCAAACCGCCGGAGCCTTGGCCTTGGCTTGTGTTTTTAAGTGGGCTTTTGCCATTCCTCTCGATCGGCCTTGGTGCTATGAAGCAGGAGCAGCTTTATTTGAGCAGCTGCTGTCCTTGAGAGGGTCCATGTTTGCAGCACAGCCCTGCTGTCCCTGCAGCAGCGTCCTGCCCTTGTGATTTGCTCTGAGGGGCCTTCATCATTTAGAGGACATCCCGAGCCCTCTGCCTTCTGAATCTGTGAAGATACCAGCAACCTTTGCTTTGCTGTAAACACCTCCGGTTGCTGTTGCTTCGCCCTTAGCCCAACAGCTCTTACTATTGTGCTTTCTAACGCTGTTCTTTGTGCTCTCCTGCTGTGTAGTTTCCCGTTGGGATATCACTGATGTAGTCTGCAGCATCAGCTGCTTTGTTAGCAGGAGCTTTCTTTTGCTCCAGAGCTGCCCCAGCCGCTGGGACAGAGCCTCTGGGAGCAGCGTTGCCCAAAGGAGGGTGAGCTGGTGTGCGAGAGCACGGGTGGTTTCCCTCCACACACACATCAAGCAAATATTTGGCATCAGCCTTCAATGTGGTTCTCTCCCCATCAGGAAAAGGGGAAAATGGTCTTCTGTGGTGGGTTTCATGGATCATTTTGAGTCTTCCTGGGCCAGGAGGGTCCCTCTGCTGTCCTGCAGCCAGTGGAGTTTCTGTGGGTGGTTCCTCTCCCACCTTTGTGTCCCCACTGCAGTAACACAACCAGACTTCACCTAGGAGAGGGATTGCTCTGAGACTTGAGTCTGGGTGTGCTGCGGGCTCTCGCAGCGCTAGGCTTTGTTCAGTCCTGGGCTTCCCCTCCATGGTCCCCATCCTTGGCATCTGGTTAATGAGCCCAAGCATCTGTTTTGAGCACAGCAGTGAAGGTTTCCCTGAACAGTTGTGAACTCTCTTGCCAGCTTGTTATTTACGTGCTCGTTCAGGTCACATACTCCCCAGGGTAGGAGTGAGACCCGAGCTCGGCCCATTTATCTTCCATGAGTTGAGGAGAATAAAGAAAACATTTACCCTCTGGCTGATGGTCCATTCATCTCCTGATGAATCTTAGGTCTTTCTCTGCCAGGTCTCCTTTTTTTGAACTATTTTGGGTTCTCTAAGCACTAGTTTTCATCCTTTTTTGATTGTGAGCAGCTCAAAATGCCTGAGCCAGCAGGATCAAGGTCTTGCTGGTTCTTCTGTGCATCAGGACTCACTTCTTCCCTCCTTGTATGGGCAAATCCTGAGCCTGATAAAGCCCATCTGGCTCCAGGCTCCCCCTTCCCCTGCTTTCCCCATCACATGTCCCTGTCCCTGCAGACTTTGCAGCCCTGGGGATGTCTCTGTTGACAGCCTGTCCTCAGGAGCCTGGCTACAATTCCAGTGCCTCTGCCTTGGTCCTGTGCTTGGGGCACAGCTCCCCAGAGAGGGCCACCCCTCTATGGGGCTGGCAGATGCTGGCTGGGTGATGGGGCAAGAGTTGTGTACCCAGGGGAAGCAGAGTGGGGCCCTGTGTCACCCCTGCCCCCAGGATGGACAGTGGCACTGGGGATGTGTCACCCAAACCAGGAAAATCTTAAACCATCTCCGCAATTAATAAATCCTGCTGTTACTGTTGTATCTCAAAATATCACCCAGAGTGTCTGTGCAAACAGTGGATGCAGGGTGAAAAAGCATCAAACTGGGGGAAATCCACCCTCTGCAGAGCCCCTCCCAAACCTGTCTTCCAGACACCCTCCTCCTTCCTCCCTTTTCACAAAGATGACATCTGCAAAGAGCTCAAGGGCAGGATTTTCCCCACTGATGGCTCAGCAGCTCCCTGTGTAGCAGCAATAAGCAGGTTTCTCCAGGAGCCAGGCCAGCATCGAGGGGAGGTGCGGTGCTCTGGGGAAGGGTCTGGCTGTTGAACTCTGTGCCCATGCTGAGCCACCCCCTGAACCTGTTGAGAGAACACATCCCAGTGCCACGTCCTCTTTGGTTCCATGTGAGGCGAGAGGCTGAGGTGTGTGTGCTGCCTTCCTCAGCCTTTTAAATGTATGTGGCTCACAGAGGGGGAATCGATGAAACTTTGTGGCTGACTCGGGCTGTGTGAGAGCTTGCAGTCCCCAGCCCACCCCACAGGCAGGGTTCTCCGGCTTCACTGCTACCAAATGTGTGGCCTCCTCACAGAGTCCTTTCTAAGAAACTTAATTCGGGAAAGCTGGGAGCTGTGTCGTTCTGGGGGCAATCATTCCCCTCTGGGGATGTTTGGAAAAGTGCAGGACGTTTGTAATCCTGCCTGACTTGAGCATGCAGCAGCTTCCCTGGGGGCAGAGCACAAAATCCGGCACGGTAGCGTGGGTGCCCCGGCACAGAGCCCCTGATGCGTTCCAGCAGCTGTGTCATGGGTTGGCAGATGCCTGCAGGACAAATGTAGGTGTTGAATGATGGCCTCAAGCCTCCTCCCTACATCCGCTGCCAGTTTTCTCACAACCTCCAAAACAGCCACGTAAATCAGGGTACAACTGGGTAAATCTTGGTCTGTACCTGTGTGCCACAGCTTTTGACCCTTTTACTTTGTATTGCCCGCATCCAGTGCAGTGACCAGCAGCTGTGGCCATGACACAGACCAGCCTCGGGTGCCCGCTGACTAGATTTGAGGGCTCTGTCCCCACAACAGCTTTCGTTTGCTGCAGTGACTGGGGCAGAGGCATTGCTGGTGTTTGAGGGTGTTGTCCCTTTAGCCTCACACCGGCATTCACATTGTCATGGGAAAGGGACAGCTGCTAAAAGACATCCTATAAACTGTGCTAGGAAGTTGCTTAGATCAGAATACTACCTGGAAGAGGTGACAGGCTTCATATGAGCCTCAGATGGCAGAGATTTTCTCCTACGCAGAATTATACAGAATTATCATAGAGGCTGGACTAGACCTTTGAGATCATCAAGTCCAGCCTAAGACCTGACACCACACCACCTAGCTAGAGCATGTCACTAAGTGCCAC
>JAAGNO010011803.1:0-24978 GCA_033439905.1 Ceryle rudis
CCCCCGAGCCCCCCCCCATCCCCTCCGCTCTCGGGCCTCCCAGGCAACCCCCCCAGCCCAGGGGCCCCCCGCCCGCCCTCGGAGCAGGCCTGCGGGACACCACTCAGCGCCGGCAACACCCTTCCTCCCCCAGCCCTGGCGCTCCAGAGCTCGCCCGCGGTGCCCCCGATCCCGGCACTTCAGGGCTGCCTTTCCCCCTCTGCCAGCGGTCGCCGCCACACTCCTCTGCGGGAGCAGCCTCCTTACCCTCAACGCTTCCTCCGGCCCCAGCGGCAAGGCGAGGAGAGCCGGCAAGGCCCTCCCGCCGTGCCGCTACCACGTTTACAGCCCCAGAGCCCCACCTCCACCCCGGGCCAGCTCCTGGCGTCGCGTCCGTAGGCAGCCGCTGCCGCGCCACGTCAGATACGCGCCCGCCGCTGCTCCGCTGTGCAGGTTCGGTCCGCGCAGCCGAACTCTGCGGCTCTGCGCCGGCGCTTTGCTCGGCGCGAGGGGGGTGGAGGCCGAGCTGCTGCCGGCCCCCGGAGAGGGCCGCAGAGCCAGCCCGGTCTCTCTCCCAGACCCGGCCCAGCCCAGCCCGGAAGGAGGAAGTGCTCGGCGCTGGGCAGCGGCTTCTCTGTGCGAGGCAAGAACCTGTTGCCGGTGGTTGCTGACGGTCCTGTGCTGCCCGCCAGGTGAGGGGTGGTGGCCGGGAGAGACGCAGGGCCGGGCCGGACGGTACGAGCGGTACGAGGAGGGGCCGAGCCTGGGCGGTTTTGCCACAGTGCCTCTGAGCCTGACTCCAGTCCCGGCTCCGAAGCTGTCTGTGTGGAGACGTCTTGTTCCCTGCCTCGGGGGTGGGGAAGGAGCTGCGGAGGCGGCCGGGCAGAGTCCCCCCCGGTCCGGCGGGGTGAGGGGTGGTGGCGGGCGGCTGCTCAGAGCGCACCGCTGTCTGTTTCGTTCTCCCTGCGGCTGGTAACGGCGGCTGCGGTGACGCGTGTCTGGGTGTGAGGTAAGCCTTTGTTTTGTGTGTTTCTGGGGTGCTTTCTTCTTGCGTTTCCTTAACGTGTGGATTGATTTATTTTATTTTTTAACCTGGTCATTTTTCGGTTAGGGAGATTTTACATCCTCTTTCCTAAGCGGTGTGGTGGGTTAAAGATAGGGTGGAAGACTTTCCTAACCAACTGATTTTCAGTGAAAATAGGAAACGCTGTCAGTACGGCAAAACACACTCTATCGCGGGCTTATCTTAGGACAGCTGTTCTGCAGTTTGTCATATGAACTTGCCTGAAGATTCACTGCACTTTCCACTGTAGCAGCTGCCCTGCTATTTTTCCTGACTTTAAAATTCATAAGGTATTATAAAACTTCTTTCCTTGTAAGTTACGTTCTGGTTTCAACTTGACTTCCCCCCCTCCCTTCTTTTTCACACTGAAGAAATATGGATGTCAACAGTAGAAATTGTTTACTTGAGAATCGCCAAGCATTGGAAAAAGACATCAAGACCTCTTATATTATGGATCATATGATTTCTGATGAAGTACTAACATTACAGGAGGAGGAGAGAGTGAAACAACAGGTAGAATTGTCTCTCACTGTTATTTATCTTCCTAGTCTACTCACATGTTCTGTCATCCTTTTTAAAACTAATTTTAAAAAAATAATAGTAATTTCTGTTTATCTCATTCCTGGATTGAGCAAATTCTTAAGTATATGCGTAGCATGCAGTTTTAATTCACGAGGTTGAGTTAAGAGCTTGGTCAAGTTGAAGGGTATTTCTGTAACTATAAACAGTCTGTAATTGACAGAGAGTAGATTAGTTGATTTCTAAGGTCTCGCTGAGTTTTCTATAACCTCTCTTACTGTTTGCTTGTTTTTTTTTCTAGAATACACAGAAGGAAAGAGCAGCTATGCTAATAAACATTATTCTTACAAAAGATAATAATTCATATAGATCTTTTTATAATGCACTGCTGCTTGAAGGGTACAGAGATCTTGCTGCTCTTCTTCAGGATGGCATCCCTGCCATCTCCTCTGGTGATAGAAAGAGTTCAATGGATGGAATGACTTCATACGGTCAGTGTAACTACAGCAATCCCTGTTCTTGAAAGTAAAGACAAGTTACCTTTTTTTTTTTTCTCCTAAGTGACTATCTGTAATACCTCTTCTAGTGAAAAGGATGTAACTGGTCCATTCACTTGTTTTGGCAGTGTAATAGTCAGTATTTCTTAATTTTATGTATTTAATGGGGTAGAAGAGTTACAACAGTTACGATTTTTGTAGGTCATCTTGAAAATGTTTACATTAAATTATTTTTAAAGATGGAAAGCCTTAAGCTCTCACAGTTTCCTCTAAGTTGTAACGTTTTTGTTGTACATGGAAGGAGTTTTACTTGTATATATTAAAGAAAAAGCTAACAGAAAAAGTAGTAGCTTCCAAAATTCTTCAAAATTTATCTTGAAGAGTAAACTGTAATCTCTCAGCCTACATTCCAATAGTTCAACTGGTTATTAGGTTGCTTAATTGCACTAGGTCTTTTAGTTACCCTACATAAGTTCCTAACTTTTATCTCCACTGTCATCAATATCATCTTTAATTGACATTAAATAAATTGGTAGTTTCTAATAGGAAGAACCTTCTAACTGCATATGACTAACTGCCATATTTATTGACATTCCACACTTTATGAAGTGTCATAGGCATGTGGAATTTTGATTACCTGTGTAGATTTCCCAAAACTTATCAGTATAAAATGGCACTGCATGGGGCCACTTTATGGCCAGCAGTGGGCAGGTAAAGTGCATGTTTCCTTTCCTGCTGTGCTTTACCTGCTCTATTGCAAGTCATGCTGCTTTAGCATAAATCAAAGGAAGTCTTGCTTGGACCACAATGCTGTGCTCTCAACTACAGAGCAAAAGCCTTACAGAGCGTGCTTTCTTTCTGGCCACATCTATGGAGTGGTAATTTCTGACTGGAAAAAGTGACTTGGTAGTTGGGTATAGTAATGTTGAGCTCCTGTCTTTGCCACAGTTTCTACTGGAGCTGTTAATTATCTTTTAACTTGTAGGGAATGATGTAACCAAGTTGCCTTGCATGTAGCTATTAGTTGGAACACTATTGTAGGTGGGAGGCTAGTTACTTGTTAGGTAATTTATTTCTAAAAGCAATATTTTTTCAGTATTTGGTGTTGTGAGTCCAGTAGTTTTTAGAGCATTTGTATGGGATTTGGGGGGGGAGACCCCGCTTGTTATTTGGGGCAGGGAGTTGTTTGGTTTGAAGAGGCATCACGTATTTATAATTTACTTTTTATTTTCATGTTTTTTCTTTTTAACTTTAGTTAAGACAGTTCTCTGCGAAGGAGGTGTACCACAGAGACCAGTTGTGTTTGTCACTCGGCCAAAACTGGTAGATGCCATTAAAAAGAAACTGTGCTGCTTGGGAAGTGATCCCGGCTGGGTCACAGTTTATGGAATGGCAGGTTGTGGGAAGACTGTTTTAACAGCAGAAGCTTTAAGGGATCATCAGCTCTTGGAAGGTATTTCTAGGAAAACTTCTGTATTTTTATAAAAAAATATTACAGGTATACGTGTAGAAGATGTATATGGGGAAGTATTTATATATAATCTTGAAAGTGAATCAGGTTTCTAAATTCCCTAGGTGCTTGCGACTTAGAGCTTTTATGACCATTTAGTGCTCTAGGACCACTAAATATTTATTAATTTATGGGAAAAGATTCTGCATAGCTTTTCACCTTGTAATCTGCTTTGGTTTCTGAGAGTAGATACATCGTTAATTAACTTGAAATTGCTGTTTCTGTTAATTGTGTGAAATAATCATATCTAGTTTATATTCCTTTGGGGCATTGCTTTACAAGTTCTCAGACTCTTTCCTTACTACGTGAGTTTAAAAAAAATCTTTCTCAAATTTTTGCATTTATTTTAATAATGGCAGGTGTTTGTGAGTGATTACACTAGTATCAGTTTAGCTTAAAGTAGTTCATAAATGAAACCATATAATGGTTTAGTTTGGTTTTTTTTGCATCAGGCACTTGGAAGAGAAAGTGGGACTCGGGTGTTAGAAAATATGATGTAGAGATAGAAACTACATCATCCTCTGCTACAGTTGGCCTTCTAGATACCTTCATGGTCACTGTTTTGGGATAATCTTCACATCCCTAACTCTATATTCTTGCAGTAGTAGAGGATTAAAAAAGTAAATACTAGGTCAGACTAGCAAGAAGCTGGATTCAGAAGGGGTTGTGAAGGGACAGGCAGGAAGGCATGTAGAGAGGAGGGGTGATAGCATCAGTGGCAGTATGAATTCTCTGTGGGAACTTGATCTACAGAGCCTGTTCCTTTAAAAATAACAAGTAGTGTTCTTGTAGAACCATCCTTCTGTGTTAATGATAAAGTTACAGGGGTGGTTTGTAATAGATTTTACAGTTTTATATTTTAATTTAATTTGAGTTATTCATTGCTATTATAAACTGCTATTAAATATTTCTGAATTTAAGTGTATAGCATTGCTTTTCTTGTTAGATTATTTTCCAGGAGGAGTTCACTGGATCTCTGTGGGAAAACAGGACAAAGCAGGGCTCCTAATAAAACTTCAGAATCTCTGTAGTAGATTAGAGCATGACTCTACTCTTTCACAAAGGCCACCACTTAACATTGAGGAGGCTAAAGATCGTCTTCGTTTGCTGATGCTACGCAAATATCCCAGGTGATGTCAGTAAAACAAAACACTGTTCTTTTAACTGATAAAGCTTCAGAGTAACTTTGGTCTAATTGTCTGAGGTGTCTGTGTTGTGGTTGCATGTCTCTCTGGTGTGTGGATATGTGTTTTTGGTTTTTTAAACCAACTTCCTAACTCTTTGCTTCCCCTTTTCCTGTTTTACTGTAGATAATTAGAAAGTGTTATTCAAGGTGAAGCTAACAATACTTCTGGAATTTTAATTCTTTTGTAGGGGTTCCTGTTAAAATTTTCTAAATTATTGACTTGTATATGACAAAGTAAATTCAGATAAATGTACAAAAGCTGAAATGTAAATAGATGCTGAAGACAGATGTGTAATATACATAGTGTAACTCTGTCCCTGTTCAGAAGTTTTTTTGATGGAGTAACATAAGGGACACATTGTAGGTTTATCCTGGATGTGAACATATTTAGTAGAGTAATAAGGCTTCTTCTAACAAAATATGCTAACCAGCTGTGCAGGAATCACATTTGCTTGAAAATTTATTAGTCATTAAATAATGGAAGTTGGATATAAGAATTGTTCTAACTTGCAGTTAGAGCTCTAACAAACAAAACAAAACATTGTGTACATAGAATGCTTCACTGATGTTTGAGGATCATACATCAGTTAAAGGGCATGTGTCACTGCAGAAAATTTTTCCTTTCCAGAACAGCTGATGTCTTCTTAAAGTGGTCGAGTTCCCAAAGTGAAAGCAGGTTTTCATGTATGATCAGTTATCACCAATTGCTTTCAAACTTCAGGAGAAGTGACATGATTTAATCAGCAGCGTCTTAGTCACTGCACAGCTTTTTTTCACCTTTGAGCAATAGTTTTTATTATTTGTTGAGGATTTCATTATCCTTCAGGAAAATCTGTACTAAATTAAACAAGCCTGCACTTGAGTGAGATATCTCAGGGATAATACTCCAACCTTCTGATCTTTACAGATGACATAGAGCGTAAGAATGCTAGCATTTTTATACAGGGGAAAAAAAATTAAAGATCTTTATTGTGAAGAAGGGATTTGAAAAGCACTGCCAGGTCATCCACAAGAAATCTTCCATTTTTTTGGAAGTTTTAACTAAAAAGTGCAAACAAGACACATTTAACTGAAAGTGCTGTTTTGCCTGAAGTATGTTAAGTGATTGTGTCCATTGGCACGATTCTCGTTAATTTTTGTTCGTTATCAAACAAAACCAAACTCTTCAATACAGAAGAATTTGGATGTTTCATTCATGCACAGCATCACAATCTCTTCTGAGTAGCAGGGATAGAAGGGAGAACTGTGTGTTATTTTCTTGTAAGATGTATCCCTATAGCATCATGAACTGTTCCAGAAGTCGGCAGCTACTGTACAGCCAAGTAATGTCAGCTTAATGTGGCTGATATGCTACGCTGTATTGCTTGTAGTGCACAAAGTGGCTCATTTAACAGGTAAGTATTACTGTGTTTTGTCAAAAGAGCACCTGTATGCTGAGAAAACTTAAGGGGAAAAGAGAAAATGCCAGCTTTGGAAACAGTTAGTCTCTTGGTTTTATCTGAGGGTATTTCAGTGCCATCTATGGCAGTGTCTTCCCTATAGACAACCATATAGCTCATGTAGGATATCATTGACCTAGCAATGTTCATTAATCTGTTTCAAGATAAAGTAGCAGCTGTTAGACAGGAGTATTGCAGAGAATTCTCATCCTCTACCATAAACACTGTGAGCGTCTTGCCAAATTTGACTCTACCGGTAGGAACTTTGTATCTGAAAATTCTGTAAGTTTATGAAAATTGGATGCAGAAGTCCAAGTACGTATCTTCAGTGGCAAAAAAGGGGTAGGCAAAAAGAATTAAAGGGAAATGTATTGTCTTGTCTTGCTGACAGGCCCACTTGGAGACATAAGCTGGGAACTGGTTACAGCCTGTGCTGCATCCTGCTCAGTTATGTACCAGTGAGAATCTTGTAAAAGCAAACTGAAAGCCTTGCTGGTGATGGATTATCTGGGAAATCATAGTGGGCATGGGAGGAGGTCAAAGGGAATGTCCAGGGGAGTGAGATTCATAGGTTGCAAGCATATTGGAAACCAGGCTTCACTAGTTCTGCAGCTTCTGGAGGAGCCTGCTCTGCACTGGAATTCTCTTTGATGACAAAAAGTCACTTTAGCCATTTCTTGATTCAGATAGTCAACCCTGTATATCTCTTGGGAATAAAGTATTAGCCAAAGAATTCAAATTGTGAATCCAGTATGTTTATTGGGATTAAAGTATTAGTCACATGAAAACATTCTGAGCAAAGTAGCATTATTCATTTTGTTGAATTACGGTTGAAGAAATTGAAACCATAGTATTCTTTAAAAAAAGAAATTTCAGAATTAAATCTCCTGTGATTTTTTTGGAGTTTTTTAATGCTCTTTATAAACCTAATGAGGATTTAAGATTGATTGGTGTGTTTGGCGAAGAAAGTAACTGGTACCAAAAGATTGGGAGGACTTTGAAGTTCTTAGATTAATTAAAACATAAAATCAGGCTGCAATTCATGCTGCCGAGAATATTTTCAAGTGTAATAGTACCACAAAATGAGTAATTGATGGCTGTGGTACTATTCTTGTAAACCCTCTGATTGATCAAAAGTGTGTAAGTGGAGGAATTGTATAAAAATGAGACATGGGAATCTAAGACATATTCTACTTTAAAAGTGTGCTATAATGCGTATGCACTTGTTTATGAAGGACAAAATCCTTATATCTAAGCATTGGTGGCGTGTCATTTAGCTGAAGAAAAATGCGGAAGTCTTGGCATGCTTCAGTGGGAATAGGAGAATTAACCAATGACTAGTGTAGCTGAAAATTCTAACACTTAAATAAAAAAGGCAGTAAATGTAAATGATTTGTAGGAATGCATTTCAATAACTTTTTTTTTTCCTTCACGAAACACGCAGAATGTGAATAACTGGTATTTCTTTTCATAAATCTACTTGACAGCTAATCTCTTTGACTTCTGGCTCCCTTGGAACCAACCTTCTAGAAACAGTCTTCAGTAACTTCTCTGTCAGATACTGGCAAGTGCAGGGAAGACTATTATATATTCTTGTGGGATTCTATGTGGTAAACTACAAATGTGACCAGCCATAGGATTTTAATGTGTCATCACTATAAAATGTTGCTTATGTAAAAAGAGCCTCATCATCCAAGACAATCCCTTCACAAGAGGATTAGTCTCATATAGCTTTCTGAAGATAAAAGAACAAAAGTGAAAGCTCAAGTCAAAAGGAAACTGAAATGGTTTCTCCCACAAAGCTTATCATTAACCTGTGTCAAACAGAGTTGTGATCTAGTCCTGTATAACCTTTTTCTTCATTTATGGTATCTGAAGCCTTGAAAAACGGAGTAAATATTTCTAGTTCTTGTAATGGAAATATTTCCTGAAACTTTGTTTGCTCTTCAATTGCAGCTATAAAGCACTAAATAGTGAAAACCTCTTTTTCTGTGATACTCATGTTCAGCTGTCTTGCGGTGTTTTATGCCCTCTTAAACACTGCAAGGTAGCTGAATATATGCAGGGATACACTGTTAATTCTGAAAATGTTCTTATTAAAATGCAATACTGTATTTTAGCAGTAATAGTTCATCTGCAATATTTCTTCTTGCACTAGATCTCTTTTGATCCTGGATGACATTTGGGATTCCTGGGTATTAAAAGCATTTGATAATCAATGTCAGGTTCTTATCACCAGCAGGGACAGGAGTGTGACAGATGCAGTGTCTGGTAAGGAACAGTTTCCTCTTCTGCACCACAGATTCCATATGTATATGTACGCAGTTTGTTTTTGTGAACTTTTTAAAGAATCTGACAGAATGTGTCCATCAACTTGCACGCAGCTGGCAGAGTTTTAGAATTCTGCTCTGTAAAACTTTATGCTTTTTGTGAAATAAATGTTGTATATTATCCCAAAAGTTGTATGTCTACTTTGAAGAGTGCAGTGGTTCTCAATGGGATAAATTAACCTCTGACATTGTTGCTGTAAGACTGATTACCTCTCTGCTATTAAGTAGTTGTAATGCATTTGTAATTAGCTTAGTCTAATTTTGTTCTCTCCCTAATGCAAACTTGATTCTGGTAAGTAGAGTTTATACTCTTCTTAGTACTAAGCATGTAAAATACTGTGCAAAAGAACACAAGCCAGGTCCTTCCCTCCAGATTTTACTTGGAAAGTACTCTCAATTTCCATAGGAATGTTTATATTATTTAATTTTTTTTTTCTGTGTTTCTGTGTCTAGGCAATAAATATGAGGTTCGTGTGGAAAGTGGACTAGCACATGAGAAAGGACTGGAGATTTTATCCCTATTTGTGAATACGAAAATATCAGAACTGCCAGAACAAGCTAACTGCCTTGTAAGGGAATGCAAAGGTAGACTTGCCACTCTTTAGCATACCATTTACCATTGAATATATTTTTTGCTTCTGGATTTTGACTTATAAATAGAGGAAGGAACATTCTTTAATACTGTACATCTTAGGTAAAACACAAGTGCTTGTGAAATGCTCCTTTTTTTAAAGCTAAATAAAAGTGTCTCATGTTGATTTTAAAGTAGTTTTCTTCAGTGTATCTTCTTCTCGTCTCTCTATTACACTTAAATTTGGCGAGTTTGCAGATGTGTACATGGATGACGTGTTCTGTTTGTCTGTTCTCCACAGCTCAAGAATTTAATCAATGTATTGGGAAAATAACCTGATTTATTCAACCACTTAACTAAACTATTGGACTGTGTTCCTTGAAAATGTTTAAGATGAAATTAATCTTCTCCTTCAGGTTCTCCTCTTGTGATATCCTTGATAGGTGCATTATTACGAGACTTCCCTAATCGTTGGGAATACTATCTCAAACAGCTGCAGAATAAACAATTTAAAAGAATAAGAAAGTCGTCTTCTTATGATTATGAAGCTCTCGATGAAGCAATGTCCATAAGTGTTGAGCAACTGAACGACAATTATAAAGACTACTATAAAGACCTTTCTGTCCTCCCAAAAGATGTTAAAGTACCTACTAAGGTAATAACAGCAATGCAGAAATCTCGTACTTTTTTATCGAGATACAAACAATAACTTTAAAGAATTCCTAACATTTACGTTGTGCTGTATGTATCAATAGTACTCACTCGATTGGGTAGGTGTGGTCCATTATTGTATCATGGCTTTTATTGTCCATGGTAGAACTAAAAAGTTGTAACTAAAAAAATATATTCATAATGTTTAAGTTTAATGTGCATTCTGTATATAGCTTTTTAATTAGATAGCAGCTGAGCTCTCTGAAGGATTAAGAACTGATATATGGAATTTGTCTGTTTTTGAGAAAAAGATATGATCACCATAAATCAGCACAAATAGGCAAAAGATGGGATAACTTGAATTAGCTGTTCTGCAATTTGATATGGAAGACTTGGCAACTTACTGGATTTATTGCCATTTGTTATATGTCTCTTATATTTGTTACCTTGTGTTTTTGTTATCAGTCAATTGGAGTCTTTGATATTCATACAAGTCATTACCCCTTAGTTCTGATTCTTTTTTGTCTTAATCTGCTTTTTTAGGTTCTCTGTATTCTTTGGGATATGGAAACTGAAGAAGTGGAAGATATCTTACAGGAATTTGTTAACAAATCGCTATTGTTCTGTGATCGTAATGGAAAATCATTCCATTATTATTTACATGATCTTCAACTTGACTTTCTTACAGAGAAGAATCGCAACCAGCTTCAGGTAGGGCATTAAACTTTCAACTTTTAACTTTACCCTCCAAAGCTGGGTGTTCTTCAGAAAATATTCCTTTGTTAAATGGCACCCAGAGTAGCTTCATAGAATAGGTCCACAATGCAGTTAACCTTTGTGCTGACTAATAAAAAACATTTGTTCTCAACTTGAAGCTGTGGAGTGATTTCATGATGGTTCCATTTGGAGCTAAAAAACTAAACTGAGAGAAGACTATATACAGTTGTCAAAGATGTTTCTAGCAAGAGATGGAGTGTTCCACTCATGATTTCAAAGGCATCAAGACATGAACAGAATAGGAAGCTGCTTCTTTAATATAGAGAATTGCTTTTTACTTCTTTTTTTCAATGTCAGGCAATACTTGCAGGGAGAGGACCTGTAAGTTGGGCCTAATAAATTCATCAGTTCTGAAGGACAGTGCAGAAAGAGTATATAAAAAGAAAAGGCAAGTTTCCAGACTCACTTTAGATCTGCACATGCACGTGTGAGGCTTCCTCTTTTTTTTTTTTTTTTTTTTTGGCTACCTGAATTTAATGTGAAAAGTGATTTGCTAGCTGTTCTTAAAAAGATAGGTTAACAGCTTGCTTTTCTGTCTCTTGATATCCAGAGAATGTTTCTGGAGAAATTTAAGCAATACATTAGGTTAAGTATACAGTTTTGGAAGGTAAGTTTTTCTTATTTTGTTGCTGTATTATTGTATGTTGATGATGAGAAGAAAACCATTATTCTTCAGTCCTATATACAATATAGTAGTTTGTTTTAATTAATATTCCACATTACTGAAACCAATCCATACCTTGGTATACTATTAAATGAAAGTCTGGTTTGATTCACATTGCAGGAGCTACATAAAAACATAGTAAATCAGTACAAGAAATATTACAAACTTAATACGCCCGTTGCATCTCAAGAGGATTGCATGTACTGGTATAACTTTCTAGCATATCACATGGCTGGTGCCAACATGCAGGAGGTGAGTTCTGCTTAGTGTCTTGTGTTTCCCTTACTCCTGCCTTTCCCACCACTTTTTCCCACATAAACTTTTTTTTTGTTCCCCCCCCGCCCAAGGGTTTTGTGCAGCAAGGTAAACAGTTTATATTAAGTAGAGTCCTTTAGGGGCTCAGTCAGATAATCGCGGACTGTTATAAAAGCTACATTATTTCTGTCCTTTGTGTCTTGACTTTTCAACCTTTGAGAATATTTGTTATTTTGTATCATAATAGCTTCTGAAGTTTTTTTTTCCCCTTTTTAAGGAGTTCTGATAAGAAGCTTTCTCTAAACCTTTTTGAAAACAGGCTCGCTTTATTGTATGATAATAAAAGTGAATTAATTTCTTCAGAGAATTTAATTATATTTGCTGTCTTTTTCTACAGAAGTCTTGTTTTTTTCCTCTTACGATATGTGTGTAAAAGTTAATTCTCTGTATTACCAGACTTCAATAGCTACAAAAAATTTAGCAAGAGTTAGATGGACAAATCTCTTGTTCCCAGGATTGCCTTGGTGCCTGTAAAAATTTGTTGTCATTTTTGCCACCTACTGTTCTTTAGGTACTGAGCTAGTGTAAGATGCAAATCATGCAGGAAAATTAATACTTCAGTAGTTTCACTTGAATGCCTTGAATAGCATTTGGTCGTAGTTAATTGCTTTATTTCACATGTACTTAAAGCTTTGAAGTTGAACCTCTTTTGAGATGGTTCATCTGACTCAAGATAAAATACACTTTGTATACTTACAGGAACCATCATAATTAGTGTGGGATACAAATCTATTTTTATGATAGTAATTATTTCATTATCTCAATCTCTTTAATTTTAATATATTGGAAAAATGTTCTTATTGTTAGCCTTTCTACTTTTTGTAGAATTATATTCTCAGAGTTCTTTACTCTGTCTCATGACTGTATGCTTCCCAGAGTTTATTTAATGTTACTTGTTTCTCATTATTTAAACATTATTTCTATTTGTTGGAAAGCTAATAAAGATTGGAGATTTTGCTTTGTTTAGCCATGATAATCTTATTAATCCTTGGAGTATTTACTGATTTGAAATGGTAATATCCTTTGAACCTGTGCTGTGTTGTCTCTAAGCAGTTTTTCTGATCCCAGCAAGTATTATTTAACAAGAATGTTTTTTCTAAGTACATTAATACCAAGAGGAAGTCTAAAGAAAACATTGGATGGATACTTGTTGAGGACGGTTATCTGACTTACAAGAATAAAGAAAATGTGGTTTTTTGCCTCAGTCTTTAATAATACTGTCAGACCTTGGGCTGCCTGGTCCTCTGAGTCAGAGGACCATGAGTGTATGAACAGTGACTTTCCACTTGTGGGCACTGAAAGTGTAAGGGACCAGCTGTATCAGCTGAACGCTCATAAGTCCATGGGACCTGATGCGATTCATCCCAGCGTACTGAAGGAGCAACAGGATGTTATGGCAGGACTGCTTTCAATCATCTGCCAAAGGTCTTGAGAGTCTGAGGAGGTCCCTGCTGACTGAAAGCCAGGCAGCGTTATTCTGATCCACAAAAAGGGTGTGAGGGCAGACTCAAGAAACTACAGAATAGTTAGTCTAACCTCAGTTTCTGTGAAAATTATGAAGATCATACTTTCTACTATTGAAAGGCATTTAAAGAATAATGCAATCATCTGGTTACATCTGGCTGGTGACTGGTCACCAGTGGTGTTCTTTGGGGTTCAGTTCTAGGGACAGTCATATTCAATATATTTATCAATGATCTGGTTGCAGTGTGTTCAATGCCCCATTAGCAAGTCTGCTGATGATACGAAATACTGGGAAGTGCTGTTGACTCTCTTGAGGGTCAAGAAGCCTTGCAGAGGGATCTAGATAGATTTGGAGCATTAGGCAGTGAGAAAAGGAAGCTGAGGGGCAACCTCATTGCTCTCTACAGTTTCTTGAGGAGGGAAAGTGGAGAGGGAGGTGCTGATCTCTTCTGCCTGGTATCCAGTGATTGGACACATGGGAATGTTGCAAAGCTGTGCCAGGGGAAGTTTCGACTGGACAGTAGGAAGCATTTCTTCCCAGAGAGGGTGGTCAAACACCAGAATAGGGTTCCTAGAGAGGTGGTCAATGCTCCAAGCCTGTCCGTGTTTAAGAGGTATTTGGACAATGCCCTTAGTAACATGCTTTGGCTTTTGGTCAGCTCTGAAATGGTCAGGCAGTTGGACTAAATGATCATTCTAGGTCTCTTCCAATTGAAATATTATATTCTATTCTAATAATTCTATTTGCAGGTTCTGATTTCTGTGTGAGTAGCTTTCTCATTTTTAAGTTAGATGCAACTTAAGCAGATTTTTTTGCTTTGATTCAAATTCAGCATCTGTTAGGAAGAACAACCGATCACTATTAGCAGAGTCATCTTTGCTAGACTGGAGTAGAAGCTTTTTTAGAGTTGTATCTTAAATCAGGTCTTGTGTACTACTTAAGTCAAGATCTGATTTGTACCCAAATCCCTTCTCTGTCAAGCTGTATCAAAGAGCAGTCCTTTGCATTAAAGTAACAACCTTGCCTTCTATACCCAGAATTTTCACACCTGCTTGAGTAAGATTCAGGAAACTGGAAATTTCTGAAATCTAACTAGAGACAACTGTACTGAAGTGTATTAATGTACTAATGTATCTCCTGTGCTTTTCTTTTTCCCCTTAAGTAGCTTCTGTTGTGAAACTTACACTCTGAACTTAAATTTCTATTTCTTGTAGGAACTCCGCAATCTTATGTTTTCTTTAGATTGGATTAAAGCTAAAACGGAATTGGTAGGGCCTGCTCATCTGATTCATGAATATGTAGAATACAGTGCAATCCTGGATCAAAAGGTATGATACTAAAAGGTAAATGATCAGTCTGTTCTAAATACATTCTTCTATTTTTTAATTGCATTTTGTTGGATGTATGTCTATATGGGAGTTATATAGAAAACTTAAAAAACTGAAATGTAAAACCAGTATGAAGTTACAGTTGAATATGGAGAAGGGGAAAATGTAGAAAACTTTGTTTGAAACTAAGGTGAGCAACAGTACCTAATAGTGGTTATATGGGGTACTTCACTTTTGAAGAGGTGTAGAATTTTGGTTTACACTTGGAAAAGTCTCTGATATTTCACATGGACTGCTTTTTGATTAAATTGCTGTTGCAAATATACTTTATTTGAAAAATAAGGATAGTATGCTTTCCTGAATAGGAAAATGAAATATTTCAGTCTATCATATGTTGCTAATAGAACTAAATAGAAAAACAGAACTAAGTGCTTCTGTAAGAATATTAGCTGTATAGAAAATCTAAAAAGCAGAGGGCTCTTAGGAAATAAATCAACTTTCTGTGTTATCAAATATATTCTGCTCTGTACACAGGATAGCACAGTACGTGAGAATTTCCAGGAATTTCTGTCTTTAAATGGACACCTTCTTGGACGGCAGCCATTCCCTGACATTATACAGCTGGGTCTTTGCCAGCCAGAGATGTCAAAGGTGTATCAACAAGCCAAGCTACATGCTCAAAGAGAAACAGGAACATTTTATTTGGAATGGATGTAAGTAGCTGCTGCCCATGTCCTGATCCTTTGATCCAAGGAAATAATTTAATGTACAACCAAATACAATGTTTGGCTAACATATAGACCTTTTTAAGACCTTCTGTGTTTGTTCTGGGGAAAGAAAATGAAATAATTTTCAAGAACTTGTGGGAGGAGGGGAACACTGGATAAGTAAGGCCACAAATTAATAATAACATAGAAATAAAGATGAAAATAAGATATTTTGAAACTTCTCTAAATCCTTTTAAAAAGTTAGAATTGTAGTGCAAGCTACAGTATGTTTTTAGGTTTTCTAGTAAAAAGTACACTTTAAAAAGGAGAGCATTTGTATTAACTTGCAAAGTTTTTGAAAGTAGTGAGATGGGAAATACTAAAAAGCTTTGTAACCTCTACTCAATCTTGAAATTTCTTCTATTTAAGCAACTCTTTGCTGTTTTCATATTTTTGGAAGTTAAGGAAAAAGTATACATATGTAAACATTTTTCCAGCATAGTCCAATAGTCATCTGACTACGTAACTGTCTCTGTTAGATTCCTCTGATGTTTCTGTTCAGATACCTGCAATACCTGATGGTTACAAAAGAGTGACTTTGTCAGGTAATTATGGTAATAACCAGGCAGGTTAATCCAAGCTTACTTGATTTCAGGTATTCTCGTTGAATATTTGGTTATTTCATTTTGCACAGCTAATGGAATTCTAACGAAAGACGCTTGGAAGTTGCACAGTTCAAGAGTCAATCTCCAGGTAGTTCAGGGCTTTCGCCGTGGACGTGGGAGATTTATGCTAAGGAACATGACTGAAATGGATATTTTTGTCTTCCGTCCTAGGGCAAGGTTCTAAAAATGGTTTGTAGGTTATGTAGGTGAATGCACTGCCCTCTTGACCAGCTGTTTTCGCTTTATTAAAATATGAAAGAAAAAAAGAAAGTCGACTCATCTGAGTCAGTGTTCTGCAGTGAAAGTTTGCTTTCTTTCTACAATGCAACTACTTAGAGATGTTTACCCATTATTTAAATGCTAAGCCTGAAGACCGAAACTGGTAATGATGAAAAATTGAAGTACATAGATTCATTTTAAGTCTAGAAAAAAAAATCTTGTAAGAATATATTCATCACCAAAAATCATCTTATTTCAATGACAGTTTTCTGTATTAAGATCTGGCTAAACAGGATGATTGTACGCTACTAATTGTAAGTTTTTGTTAGTGTGAGCCAGGTGTCACCTTAAGTTGTGTTAGAATCTACTTAATCTCTAATTGAAATGCAGTAATAGTCATAGATTTTACTTAAATATCTAGTGATAAGAATTGAGTCATTGCTGTGAAAATTAAGTAAATTTACTAAGATGTAAATAATTTTACAGATGTTTATGAGTAAGTTTGAAAAGGAACCTGCAGGAGAACAAGAATTCTCTGGAAGAAGTTTAGATTTGGCAATAGTACATATCAGATCATAAAAACGTTATTAGGAAGGCTTGTCTCTTTCAGTGCAGCAGCTTTGCTCGTAAAGTAGCATGTTCATTTCTTGTGCACATCTCTTCTTTCTTCATCTCTAAGTTGTAACTGTTGGAGGGCAATAAAAACCGAGTGAATGCTGGAATTTGCATTTCTCATACTACTTCAGCATAAAGGCTGGGAGGTAAAGTATAATGAGTTGGTTAGTTTATTAGTTACAAAGCTTGCTGCTCAAGCTGTGTGAAAAAGTATTATCTTTCTATAGAGGTATTTTGAATAATAAAAAGGCACTAGGAAATCCCACCTATCTAAGATCATCTGTTTTACCCTGTAGAAATAAAAAATCCTTGAAAAACCTCTACCGCCTGGTTGTTCGTCCACACAGAGATGCAGTTTACCATGCCTGCTTTTCTAAGGATATACAAAGAATAGCATCATGCGGAGCGGATAAAACACTTCAGGTAGGATATGTATGCATGTGTGAAAAGTGATGTTGTGTATATCATTTTGATAACATTTGTTAACAGTCCTGTCACTTTCCTTGGGTTCTTATGTGGTGATATTGGGGATCTAGAATATGTTAGCGACAAATCCTTGAAAAGGATGTATTATTACATAAACATCCAGTTGCACGTTTAGAGTAGTGTTATCTTCAAGCTTGAAAGCTAAACTGTGTGATTGCAGGGTTTATACTCTCACCACTGTGATATGTTAACGTGGAAACTTTTTAATGATATGGAAAACCTCACAACCTAAGTAATGCACCCCAGCATATTTAATATTTGCTTGCAAAAATGTTATTTCCAGTCACAGTAGACCTTCTACAGAACTGAGAAATAGTAAGATGTTTTAGTTAGACCTACACTTTTTCTATGGGATGGTAATGGACTTTATGCTGCTTTGGTGCTTAATTAGTAAATTGTCTTATGCAAAAGGAATAAATCTGTGAGAAAAAAATGAACACCTGAGGTTGAGGACAGCGTTAGATTGGAAATGGGTTCGAAGTGCTTGGGAAGTGGATTAGGGGAGACAGAGAGGAAAGTGACTAACCTAAATTTGCCAGCAGTCTGCCTGGAGGGGGGAGTCAGCCACCTCTCAAGAAAACTAGCAATCAGCCAGCCAGTAACCTGCTAAACTATCCATTTTCCAGACAGCCAAAGGTAAGGGAAAAGAACAACTTTCCTGCAAGCCTTTGGTATTGTTTTGGATGCTTGATAAATTGAGTACTGAAGTAATAATATTCATAGTGCTTAGTTTCTGTTCATTTGGCTACTTAATGTGTTGTTACTGTGCTTTTATTTTTTTATTTTATTTGCTGGCTTCTACAATATTATGATCCATGGCATCCACTTACAGAGATGCCTGGTGAATGCACTCATTGTATGCTGTGCTGAAGTTACTGTGCTGGGCTTCTGTACTTAATGGCCTCATTATTGAGACTGCTTATTTTTTCTCTTCATTTTCTATCCCCAAAAGTAAAATTTGTGGATTGTGATTGCATCTGAACTAAATTTTTGTTGGCGAAGTAATAGGAAAATTAGAAATAATCCCTTTTTCATTGTTTAACTTTGAACATACTCATATATTTTCTAACAGTGGCCGAAGCTTTTTTGTTTTCAAGGCTACTGCCACTGTTTCTTGTAAAATAATAATAATTAAAAAATTTTACTAAATTAAGAACAGATATTCCACAGAATACTGTAGATTTCCTGTTACTTCAGTATTTATGCTCTTGTTTGAACAAATACCAATCATTTCATTGTCATTGCTAATCCCATTCAATGAAAAAGTAAAGGAAAAACTGGGGACTTCATAACTGTAGTATCCTGAAAACTGCTGTAAAGAACACTTTGCGATTTGTTTTAATAATGAAAGGTATGTGACCTAAGGAGGAAAGTGACACCTGTTTGTTTGGGGTTTTTTTCCCCACCACTGTAGAATTAAATCCCAGAATTTTTGGAAATTGATTAATATGTAACACTTTTCCCTATCTGTCCTTTTATTGCCTATGGCTAGCTCAGAACTGAGACTTATGTCATCCTGTATGACCTTTCACTACTACTTTTTTCTTGCTTGTTCACCAAATCATCAACTGCTGCTGAAATTTTTACTTCCGACAGAAGGATATCAGACATATATAAATCTGGAATTTGTAGTGTTAAGTATAGTTTAGGTTTGGATCATAGGAATAGTGTTTTGCAGTTTCTGTTAAAAAACCCTGAGAAAGGACGTGGATTTAGGCTTAAAAAGTGAAGGTCCAAAAAGACATTAAGGAAACACACATTGCATACGGAAATCGTTTTTAAAATTAGTTTTCACTATTTCTCTCCCTGACTTTTTCTATCGTCCTTACAAAATTGAAGTTCAAATATTTTTATAATTATTATGTTAATTTCCCTGGAATTATAAATGGTCTCAAAAGTAAACCAATTTTATGAAGAGATCTATTATCAAGAAAGCTATTTGAGAGAAAATAAACTTCTATTTCTGCTTCAAAATTGTGAGTTACAGAATTTATTGGGTTTTTTTGTTACAGGTGTTTAAAGCAGAAAGTGGAGAGAGACTCCTAGAGATAAGTGCCCATGATGATGAAATACTTTGCTGCGCTTTCTCTGCAGATGGTGAATTTGTAGCAACTTGTTCAGCTGATAAGAAAGTGAAGGTAAGGAAATGGAGAGCAGACTTTTTTTTTTTTTTTTTTCTTTTCAAATTAATAACTCTAATTTCAGTTTTAACCAACTCAGAACAGATTCTTAAAAGATTTTTTTAACTGTCTTAAAGCTTATGTGGATAATACACTATTTCACAAACAAACAGGAAAAGCCAACTTGTTACATAACATAAAAGATGCTTAATGTTGACATTATACTTAACAGAATTACCACTCATTTTACTTACATTATCGGGAGATTCTTTTTAAATAGAACATAATGTGTGAGTCCAATCCGATGTTTGTATCCATCATTCTTTTTTTCTTTTTTTTTTCTGTTATGTGTGAATTATTTGGCATTTTTAAATCCTCAGTGTTGTAGCAAAACTTGGTGAAATTACAGTATTTGTCAGATTCTAATCTGAATTATGACTTTTTTCCCTCAGCTTCTAGTTGTAAATATATATACTTTCCTTTTATTGTCAAAAATTTTTGAGGTGTTAAGAATGTTTTAAGGCTTTATCTGTATTTCAGCATAGATTTTCTTAAAATGAAGTACTTTAAATTTATTTACAAGTCTTATTTCATCTTTCAATTCTGTCTAGATCTGGAATTCAAGAACAGGCCAGTGTAGGTGTGTATATGAAGAACACGGGGAGCAGGTCAATTGCTGCCAGTTCAATAACAGAAGTGGTCAGTATCTTTTAGCCACCTGCTCAAATGACACTTTCATCAAAGTAAGTGGAAAAGATTGAGGTTATTCTCATGCTGCTTATCATAACAGGATAATTATTGATGTATAAAAATCTTTAAACACTAGAAATTGTCATTGGTTTGTTTTGTTTTGTGTTGTTTTTTTAATGAGCCTGGTAGAAGAGAGAGGTCAACAGATTTTAAGTACTGACTACAGCTCTGTAACCAGATTTCAACAAGGCAGAACAGAAGGAGTGTTTATTCTCATCAAAGGAAGATGGGCATGTCCTCTATTAGTAGAGCTTGAAGATGAGGGCTTTGGCAAGACTTTTAGAGGGTGGGATAGGAATGAGAGACTCTGGGAGTGAGATACCTGGTTAAAAAGAGCATAATAAAAAGGACGAAATTTAGGATTGAAAACAGTAATGTCAAAAATTGGATGCCGAAAGATATAATAAAACCTAACAAAACATGAAAGTTTAGCAGATACTTTTTTTAAATTATTATTATTATTACATAGCATAGTAAAGAAATAAAGGTGAATGCCAGCAAAATAACAGTGAACAAAGAAAGAGGTTTGTCAGGTTAACTAGCTAGCACTGTTCAGATTGGGAGGCAGGTAAGTATGAGCAGAAAGAGCAGAAACTGGGCAACTGAAGTCTGCACCTGAGGTAAGGAGGAAACCAGAAGAAGCAAGAAAGACCTAAACCATGGCAAATAAGGGTGCAGTTTCACTGTACAACGAAGCAGATCATATAGTTAATTGGTACTGAGGATGCCCTGGCTCTATATTCTTTGTTGCAGTGCATGTGCTGATCTTAGCCTGCAGTGATACTTATTCTGCAAGGACCCAACTTGGTAAAATCCTGTTTAATGGGATTGGTTTTCTGCTCATTTTGTTCCCTGTACAATTACAACTACCTGAAAGGAGGTTGTAGAGAGGTGAGGGTCAGGCTGTTTAACCAAGTAGCAAGTGAGAGAACAAGAGGAAATAGCCTTAAGTTGCTCCAAGGCAAGTTTAGATAGGAAATTTCTTTACTAAATGGGTTATCAGGCATTGGAACGGCCTGCCCCGGGGAGTGGTTGAGTCCCCATCCCTGGATGTATTTAAGAGTTGCGTAGACACAGTGCTTAAGGATATGGTTTAGTTGAGGTCTTGTCAGTGTTAGGTTAATGATTGGACTAGATGATCTTAAAGGTATTTGACAATTGAGGAATTTCTGTGATTCTGTAGTGGCTCAATTGCCCAGTTCCAGTGCACGAGAACTATTGGGAGTAGACAGCAAGGAGCAAGATTAGTAGGGGAGACAACTGTCACTTCCAGCTGTAGCTAGCAGAATGTGAGGTGTTTTAATTGTAATGTTAAGTCTTATCTGAAGAGGTCTTGCAAGAGCTTGTGTTTGTGCAAACCAGAGGTAAAATACAATTACCATATGATGTCAAGGTGGAAAGTGACTTTCATGCTGACCTTCTGGAGGTCTCAGGAGATGCATATGCTGTTTAAGACATCTTGGAACAGGTAGATTTAGAAGGGACTTGTTTATAATTTTTATACTCTAAATGCACTTAAGATTTTAAGCAGTGTTTGACACTTAAAAAAGTAATGAATAACAGAACTGAAGTATGCACAATAATCAAAAAAGCCTGATTTGTTTGTTTGTTTGTTTTCATGGAACACCATACAAGTGACTGTTCTTGTTCTTGCTCTCACTTTAAATATTTAAATGCATTGGGTTTTCTGTTTTGTTTGGTTGGTTGGCTGGGTTTTTTTTCTTTTTTTAATATAGTAAAAAGGGAAGAAATTTGGAAATGGAGAAATCAAGTGTGGACTATAGGCTTGGAAATCTGCGTGTGAGAGGGGTGGGGAGAAGGAGCCCTGAACAAAAAAACATACAGAACATTCTTTTAACTTTGTTAGTATGGAGGTGGCAATGATGATACTCAGACTGTCCAAGACTAACCTGAGAGATTTCATTTTTGTTATTATGTGTAGGCTACATAATTCTGAACATCAGAGTTGTAAGGGAAGGAGGCAAGAGGAAGCCTCTTCCTCAGTGTGAGGAAACTTGTAGTAACTTTGTGCTGTTCAAGGGCCGTGTTTGCACCGTACAGAAAGTTTAACTAGTTCTGTATAGTGCTGGTGGTGTTAGTTTTCATGCACATTAGCAGATGGAAGTTAATTGTGGGATAGCCCTGGGGTATAGCATAAAGTCTTTGAGCACATGTGTACAACTAAGAAAAAATAAAAAAGAGGTCTTGATTGTCAGTGCCTGATTGTTGAGAAAAGCATGAACAATCTGTCTATGAATAATTCATGAATATCATGATTTTTATATGTTTATTTCTCATGCAGCTTTGGGATTTGAATGAAAACCGTTGTAGAAATACAATGATAGGTCATGATAATTCTGTCAATCACTGTAGATTTTCACCAACTGATGAATATGTTGCTAGCTGCTCAACAGATGGAACAGTAAAGGTATGCAGTGTATTTTTAAATCATTTGTTTTGATGATGAATTGCAAAATATGTATAAGAAAACTTTGTGTCTGTGTGATCAGCTTTAATGAATTAAATCCTGAAGCAGTTGATTATTGTCCCATTTTTAATGCAGTATTTTGAAATGGCTTGTTCCAGTACCAGGAAAAAATAGTTGGGTGTCTGTAGCTGTAAATAAAACCTTGCTAGCCTCATTTTGAATCCTTTACTTTTTACCATTTGTTTTTCCTCTAATGTACTTTGTTAAGAAAACTTGAGGGAGGAGTGAAGCTTGTTCAAAAAAAGAGTAGTAAGTTTTTAGGTTAATTGAAAGCTCTGTCATCTCTGAAAATGAATTGTCAGTAGACATAAAATTTAAAAGAATTTCTTTTCATGTATGCACTAGAGAGAGTTGAGAGGTTTATGTATTTTTCCTCAGAATGTAACTATTACTTTTATTGCCTTTGGTTGCAGCAGAGCGATGCTATTTCAGAGTTGCAATCCTAAAAACACTGTTATCTTTCTGTAGAGCTGCTAAATCAGGGAAGAAGGGTTGCTGTAGCTGTTGTCATTCAGAAAGAAAATTGTGGTGAAGGGAACAAAAGTATTCACTAGATTTTTGGCAAGTCCTTCAATGAAATTAAGGTGCAAAGCTAGATGTATGCCAGATTTCTCATGGACTTTATTTAATAGAATGGAAGAGTAGTTTGATGGTTTTGTAATACTTTTGTTGAGATAGCATTGTAGCTAGAATGATATGAGAGGAAAAACTCAGTGAGTGAGTGGGTTCTGCTACAGTGTAATCCTCTGTTTGTTTGGTTTGGTTGTTTGGGGTTTTTTTTGTTTGTTTGTTTGTTTGTTCTTTTGTGGCGTTTTTTTTTGGTTGTTTGTTTTTGTTGGTTTGTTTTGGTTTGTTTCGGTTTTTTTTTATTCTGTTCTTGTCTAAGCCATCCTGCTTTGTGAATATTCTAATGCTATTTCCTGACCAGGGAAAGTATCAAACTCTTTTTTTTCTATTTTGCTCCTGACACTCTTCTTTCCTAGAAGTGATTGGGAGTTAGCTGTCCACTGTTGTGCTCTGTATCTGTATCAGTAAAAAGAGGTTTTTTTTGTATTTTATATACTTTTTGTTGCAGCTTTGGGAAGCACGCTCAGGAAATGAACTGAAAACTATTGAGATAAAGGATTTCTTCAAAAATGCAGATGAGCAGCCAGATGATGTGGAGGTTTTAGTAAAATGTTGCTCTTGGTCCAGAAACGCTGACACAATTTTGGTGGTAGCCAAAAATAAGCTTTTGGTGAGTACCTCATTTTAATAATATTTTGGAGGTTGTATATTACAATGTAGGTAGAAATTATGATTAAAGATAAAATTCCAGGCCATTAAGATGTTTCAAATACAAGGTGCATGGTTTCAAGTGTGTATAAAATACGTGGGCAACACACTCGTTGACTGAGAGAAATACCTTCTACATTTAAGATGATATGCTTTTGAGCATATAAGCTGTTTGTCTATAGTCAAGTCATTCATAACTGTTGTAATTACCTGTTCACAGCTTTTTGATGTGAAAACGTGTGATTTGTTATCACAAGTCATCATAAGTCATCACAGTACAATCCAATACTGTGACTTTTGTCCTGGCGATGAGCTAGTAGCAGTTGCTTTGTCTCACTGTTCTGTTGAGGTAAGTGATCGTCTTTGTTATATATATATATATATATATATATACACGCACACACCAGGAAAGACTACTTGTAATAGAAAATATTACACTTGTTTTAATGGTTTCTTGTATGCAGAGGTAAAACAAATGAAGCTGTTTTAGCAGGCTTTCAATGTGCTTCATTCTTTTCAATTTTCATTCTCTTCTGAAATGTGAAATATCAATTGGGAAATAAAAGTTTCAAAATTATACACTCACTTTGGACAACAGAATTCACGATCATGTAAAAAGACTAGTCTACTAAAATTATTTAAAGTTACCCTTGTAACTCTCAGGAGTATTGCTTAACTGAAACCAAACCTTCTCTCTTTTTGTATGCTGCTACAGAATGTGGCAACTCACTGAAACAGAATAAAACAGGTAGAATAACTTGAGACTAGCATCGCCAGAGTAAGCCTATACAAGTACTATGTTTGGGGCGTTGGGATTTTTGTTGTTTGGGTTTTTGTTTGGTTTTGTGATCTACATGGTCAAGTTGAACTTGTTTGGTTTTTTTTTTTTTATGCTCTGAGTGACTTTTTTTTTTTTGTCTTTTAAAATTATAGCAGTCAAAGAGGCTGCTGATTCAATTTCCCTGACCATTGAAATGTGATAAGCAGTCACTGTTCTTATTACATCTGAGTTCAGAACAAGTAAGAAAATAGTAGAAGAAATAGTAATTATATATACTTCCTGTTTCGCACTGTTTTCCCTGTAAATACATTCTAAATCCATTTGAGTTGTTCTTTCATATTTTTATTCTAGTTATGGAATATTAAATCTTTATCAAAAGTGGCATATTGCAGGGGACACATGAGCTGGGTTCACTGTGTGACATTTTCACCAGATGGATCTTTATTTTTGACATCATCTGATGACCAGACAGTACGCGTAAGCTGACATCTTTCTTTCTTGAAATATGTGAATTTTTATATGTATAATTAAATTATTTGCTTAAGCAGTTGCTTATTATAAAATATATCATATATATT
>JAAGNO010011804.1:0-46099 GCA_033439905.1 Ceryle rudis
GAGATTTAGCCAAAGATAGTAAGGCTTCAGCGATGATACCGTAGCTGCATCATTGAACTTGCCCTTTATCAATTCAGCTTTGGTGGGATTTTGCTGGTCCTAGGTGGTAAGTGCTAGGCATCAGGAAATACTTTCTAATAAAGTATTTTCTCAGTTAACTGATGGACTTGAAAGTAGATTTGAAAGGGATATTGTCTTTCTATAGTATGTGTTACAACGTTTTTTCACAGAATGAAATTTATGAGCTAAATGTCCAAGCCTATTGTCACAGATGCAGCCAGGCCCTAGGTCACCTTTGTTAGAGCAAATGCCCTTGCAAATTTACTGGAGAGACCACTTCAGTAGAGTGTATTCAGTGTGACAACCAGAATATTTCATGCTGTTTCTCATTGCAACACTATATTCCTTAGAATGTTTTCAATTTTATAGAGTGAGTCAGGGCTTGTCTATGGGGAGAATGAAGCTGGCTTCAGACTTCTGAATTTTACAAGAGGGGGCTGGGCCTTGGTCACTCCTGCCACAGGGAGTGTGAGTGTCTAATAGCTGTTGCTGTTCCTGCTGCTGTTGGGTGGAGAATAGAAATGATGGCAGTACCTCTGGAGTACCACTTGCCTTTGCCTGTAACATGAGACAGCATCCTATGCAGCCCACCTCTTACTGGGTGATAATAGCAAGTCTGGCTTAGTAGGGCTACTCTTGCCCTTGCCTCCCCAAACCTAATGACTGATGGCTCTAGGTGTATGTAGAAGCATAGAGTTGTGGTTGGAAGAGACCTTCAAGATCATTAAGTCCAGCCATTAACCCAGCACTGCCAGGTCATCACTAAACCATGTCCCTACATGCCACATCTACAGTCTTTTAAATACCCTCAGGGATGGTGACTCCACCGCTTCCCTGGGCTGCCTGTTTCAGTGCTTTATAACCCTTTTGGTGAATACATTTTTCCTAATGCCCAATCTAAACCTCCACTGGTGCAACCTGAGGCCATTTCCTTTTGTCCTATTGCTTGCTGCATGGGAGAACAGATTGACACCTACCTCACCACAACCTCCTTTCAGTTAGCTGTAGAGAGTGAGAAGGTACTCCCTAAGCCTCCTTTTCTCCAAGCTAAACAACCCCAATTCCTTCAGCTGCTCCATGTAGAATGAATGTTGATGAGAAAGCTAGGTTGAAATCGAGTCTTTGAATTTAAAGATACTTAGCAGTCCACCTACTCTCCAAAAGGACACTTGGACAAAGAAGTTGGCATTGGAAATGGATTAAAACACCCATTAATCGATAATGCCTAACCCCATCTTCTTAGTGCAGTACCAGTGTGCTAATTGTGCTGTGCTGTATAGCAAACTAGTCTGTTCAGTGTACAAACCTGAATGAAAAAATGTCGCAGTCACACACTAAGATTAATGTATCTCTTTACAAAAAATGATATGAGACTGTTCATAAGTGGTCAGGATTGTGGTTTCCAGATGACTGAACTTGAACCATATCTGTATGAGATCTGGCAGCACTTTGAGGAGAGATCTGCTTGCTGCTCTCTATCCTGTGCAATATTAAATGACCTCCTTTACCACTGAAAGTAACAGGACCTCTGGTATTAAGGATTTTTTCAGGCTTGATTCTGAAATAACCGACAACAAATCCTTAAGAACATGAGTTTTTATTGTATGTTCTCAGAGAGAAGAGAAGGATTTGACTATTCCAAACCAGGAGTTCTGAAAAATGTTGTAGTCCAGTATAATGGCTTTATCAAACATATATACTATCCCATAGACTATATAATGTTTAAAAATATGCTGTCACTTATAAAATCTTGAAAAGCAAGACTGTTCCATTTACAGGCCTGTTGAGAATTACAAGCCAATATGGACAATGCATTAATTCACTATGAGGCTTTGCTACTATAATCCACCATTATCAGACCCAGAAGTAGAAAGCCAATGTGACATTTAATGGCATATAAAGACATAAAATCTGGAAACTGCTGCAACTTTTTACAAGCCAAGTAGAATAAAACATTAATCAAAAAGGTCATAAAGTGCAAATGATAAATGGTTATGCAAGAAAGCAAACCACACAAAATTGCTTCCTTCACACTTCTATTCCTCTAGCAATAAAACCCCAAATTGATAATCACTGCAGTTACCAAAAATTCTGTCAGGACTGTTATAATTGAACAGATCTGAAAAGACTGAAGTGCTAGGAAGAGGGATAAAAAGTAAGCAATACCTGGAACCTTTATTTTTCTTTGCTGATTGGTAAATAACAGCAAGAGGAGTGGTCCAGGAAGAATTGTGCAAGAGCTATTGGGAACAGGGAGCTCTGTAATAAAACTAGGAGGAAAAGGAGCATTGCAAAAAGATGAATCTAGGCTTTCGGAAGGGTTGGAGGTGTGATAAATTGGAAGGCAAGAAGCTCTTGGTACTGCCCTCTCAGTCCTGTAAGATAAATATATTGCTTGTGCCCACAAAGTACTGTCCCTTACTGTCTGAACTGTGGCATGTGCTCTAGCAATGAAATATCTATGGAGACCAAATGTATCTGGCAAACCATTAACCAACAAGTGCATGTTAGAAGAATGGTCAGGACTGGAAAATTTGGCAGAGCCCAAGTCTGATGATCCAGCTTTATCCTGGACTCATTAACAACTGCTATATTTCATAGCCAGAAGGTATACTGGTATACTTCCTAATGTGGCCTCATGCTCTGCCAGGTCAGCTTTGTGCTCTTCCAGGTCATGATGTCAAGCCCATGAAAAACTGAAAACATAGATGTACACTACAAATTTCCCTGCTGTATGGCCTCAGATCTGTCCACTCTTGGAAGCAGTCTTTTGGGTTTTTCCCACAGTAAAGCGTACGTAAACCTACAAGATACTCTGTGCATCAAAAATAGAAGTACCTTGCTCCTGGTGTGAAAATGTTAACTGCACTGAAAGGACATATACTGGAAAACTGAAAAAAACCAAAACAAAACACATGGGAAGGAAGAGTCAGAAGAATTTGCTGTGATCCATAGGATGAGTAGTCCTTCTTCTTCATGTTCTACATGATGGAGGCTGCAAGGGAAGCTAGTCTTTTTGATGTCATCGGCAACAAAGAGGGGAAGGGCTGATGGATGCTATGACTGATGAGATACCCCACTTCTGCTCCCTACCCAATGCCTCAATCTTTCTCTTTCTTTTCCAAGTCCTCTTCTTTCAGAAGAACTCTCAGGGAGAGTGATAGGGGAAGAACAACTAAGGAATACTGAAGGAGAGATTTCTAGGTGCTTGCTCATTCCAGCCACTATGCCCAAAGGATAGTCCCTCCTGAATTTGGTTCCCTCCTTCCTAAGATGCTCTCACCTGTATTATCTCTGGAAATGCTTTTAGGGGCATGGCCTGAAGTACCAACAGACTGAGTGCATGCTCTAGGCTCCTAGATATACATTATTGTCTGCATAACTCCACATCTGTACCTGGACAGAGGGTGTGTTTGTTGTTTTTAGGAACTTGGCTTCCATTCAGACTCATGGTGTAGTTAAATAACACCCTGGAGACAAAGCTAGCTTTAAAATTTCCTGCCTACTGGCTACACATTTCTTTACACTCTCTTCCTGTTTCAATTAACTGCCCTCTCAGCTGTGCTGGTACAGATGTTCCTGAGGTAATAAACATGGAAACAGTCCTTTCAAAACCAATAAATGGAACTTGTAGAGTTCCAGAGGTACTCAAAATCTCAGAGGTACTCAAAATCTGGCTGGAATTGGTCCTTTGCAACCTGCTTTAGGTGGCCCTGCTTGAGCAAGGGGTTGGACTAGATGAACTCCAGAAATCTCTTCCAATCTCAACCATTCTGGGATTATGAGACTCTGTAAAATGAGGTTAAATCCCCATTGTTTTTTCACTAATGGCAGAAAGGTAACAGAATCAGGGGGACCAAGAGCTTCTTAAAAGGATTGTGTGACTCATCTGTGTCCCCCAGCATGACCTGGCTATGCTGAAGACCAATTTTGCATATATGGCTGGAAGAAAAGGGTTTTCCAGGAGTCTGGATCACAGCTAGGTAGCAGAATCTGGCCTGAGTCCCTTGCTTGGGTGCATCAGTTTATCTGTATCCAGAAGAATTTACAAGGCTGCTGATGCAGGTAGAGTAGGAGCTGCACCATCAGTACACAGATGTAATTTTCGGAGGCTGCAACATACCACCTTGAAACCAGTCTGTTCACAGACTGTCTTGGTTCTGTCATGTCAGTCTGCATCAAGAGGTACTGGATAGTCATCTTCTACAACCAATACATTTACAGCCTTTCAAATGTTATAGGTAATGAAAAGTTAATATTTCCTTCGCATTCTGCAGTAATGCTGGCCATAAGACAAGACAATTCATACAGCACATGGACCTAGGGTTTCCTTTCAAGGATCCATATGTGATCCTTGGGGTGGTCAGTCACTGAAACAGCAATGTGTTCATTGTGCAATGGGAAGTCTACTGGTTCCATTTCCCTTATATTCCTGATAAACTTAGAAAGCTTATTTTGCTTTTTAACTTAATGAAACACCAGGAACAAAAATTTCTAGTGAAAACTGGAGAAGACATAACAACCCTGGCTCTCTATCAAATGGGTGATTTAGCTTCTGTGTCACTGAGAATTTATCTAGCAAAGTCTTTGTGAGGAGCAAAAATGTACCATAAAGGTGAATTGCATTGTCTGTTCTCCTCCTGAAAAGGCAATAACCAGAGACTTCACACTCAGGCAATCTGATAGCACTTCACATATCACCTTTGGAATTGCTACAAATAAAAACCATAGTAATAGATTTCCTAGTCATTTTTTGCATCTTGTGAAACTGGTAAGGTACTGGAAGGATGAGAAGCAATGCCTTTCTTTATAATATCGCATAATAAATTTTGTTCTGAATAAAAGAGGAAACCATCTTACCTCCAAGGAATAGAAATATGATGTAGCTCGTAATCTAAGAAATTACAGAGCCATAAGAGGATTTTGAAGTTTAAGTCATAAAATGATTTATAAAAGAAAGGTCTAGAAAAAAGCAGTTTAATTCCCTGATATATTTCTTGGCACTAGGAACATGCTCCTAAAACTCATTTTCCTTTCCTTTGTAGACACATTATTATTATTATTTTCCCCTTGATATTAATGACACAGTCCTTTTAAATTAATTTGAAATAATAAAACATGGAACCATGAAAACTCCTGTTATCTACCACAGATAATTGTAACTTTCTTCGTGTGTTAAGTGTACAAAAGAGTGAATAGCAAATTTACAGTTTGTCCAGGAGATGTCTCTCTCTTCCTAAAATATGCCAAAGCCATTTGTGTTTCAAGGGATCTCTCCTACATTACAGATGTTGGCTCCCTCAGCCTACAGTTACGACCTCGCACGAAAGCAATACGCAGTCTGACCGCTATGTATGCTGTGTTCTGTTGGGGGGGTTGGCTGTCATTGCCAGTGCAAACGCCTCGTTTTTAGGTTGATGTTTTTAAAAACCATGGGAGCTGAACAAACATTTGTGCTGCAGCCTTGTTTTTTCTCATGAACTTCAACTTAGGTGGTAGGCTAACTTGCTTGTTTTCTACAACCAAGTAATTTATTGTACAGTTCTGTCACTGTGACCAAGGAACACACAGTGATATCAATGGATTTTAGGGACAGATACAGCTCATGGGAGCCAGAATATGTGCTATTATTATGCTAATAACATAAAGAATATGAAGTGAACAGTAAATAATTCAATGTTCTCATTGAAATACATCACAAATGAATTTATCCAGAGACGTGTGTTTTGAAATATTCTCAGTTCTACTGCACAGAACATGCAAAACAGCATAGTCTTATGACAGCTGATAAATTTTAATTTTGCTAATGAAACAGTAAAAAAGTTTATGCTTTAAGAAATTGCTTTATTTTTAGCAATACACAGGATAGTCCGAATAATTGCAGTCCTAAGTCCTTTTGACCTACTGGCTTTTATTCTCATCATTGCAGTGGCTCTACCCTACTTTTTGTTATCAGTGCAGGTGAACCAAACTTCTTTTGTGAGCAGACAGTCACAGAAATCTCTTTTTTTTTGTCTGGACAGAGAAAGCCAACAGCCTGGTTAGCCCAATGGTTTTATTCACCTGTATTTTTTCACGATTTTCACTGTCTTACTGATCATCTTCACTGGGAATTACAGGCATTATGAAATCCATAACAATATTTTTTTTATTCATGGGAGAAATAATTAAATATTATATGAAAATTTAGTCTGGTGAATAAGTGCTGGGGCCTTCAGATGCTTTAGAGGAAAAATAATTATGAGCACTTACTGACTACTGCCTTTGAAGAATGAAGTACTGGTCCATGCAGTGATCCCAGATGAATCCCAGTTTGATTGGCTGCCTGTCCAGCTTTGTGAAGATCAAGAAGGAGGCAGGACAGGAGGATGCCCTAGTGGAGTTACTTTGTTTTTGGAAAGAAACAGACAGCTGAGACTACACATTTCTCTCCCCCTCCAAATTCCTCCAGAAGTGGGGACAAAGAAGCAAGGTTGAGCCTTTGTCCAAAAAGTGAGGCTATTCACTCTCCAGCATGGATTTAGATCAGAAAGGCTTCTAGGTTTGACTTTAAGTCTCCAGGGGCAGGAGCTGTCCCGTGGCAAGTCTGTCTCTCTTGGCAATAATATTTCTGCTGGCAAGCTGAGTGTAAGTACTCAGGGGTAAGAGAATAGAAGTTTCACCTAGGCTTCCTCTGCTCGAGGCATCAAGACCAAATGCTGTTCACTTGTGTCAATCTTCATGACATATTTCTCCTCAGGGACTGAAATAGTTCATTAAAGAGTCATTGAAGTATCTGAGTTAACTATAAAAAGAGCTGCTTGTACCTTTTAGAGATTGGCTTTCAGGGTCTCTAGAAAACCGGAGGAAAAGATACAGCAAAACCTAGTCATTTGTCTTTAAAACACCACCAAGCAGCAAAGGTAGTTACAGAGACCTGTTGAGTATCACATTTCTTGGACACTCTGAATGAGGGCAGAGTGTCCTGTGTGCTGTGGAAATGTTCCTATTGCTCAGCTGGCTGACATGGAGGCTCTCATTGTTGGTGTTTTTGTTTATATGTTCTGCTTTGCAGCTGCACTCCCCCCAGGAAGAAACGTGTGTTCTTCTGCTGACTCAGTCCTAGCCAGAGTGCCCTGAAAGCGCCAGAGCCACTTGATTCTTGGAGAGCCTGGAAGTCATTTCCAGCCTAGTGTGTTTCATTTTGAAGTTCAGACAAACAGCACAGCCAGATGGAGCAGTAGATTATCCTGGAGAAAACAAAATCTCAAAGTGGAACTTGAAATTAAAAAAAGAGAGAGAAATCTAGGAAAGGCAGGGAGGAGGCTAACTTTGTGATGTCCCTAGAAAAGTAAAAACTTTATCTCAAATGCCAGAGTGATGTGAGAAGCTGAAAGGACTGGATTAAAAGTTGAACATCTGGGTGGACTTTTGAGTTTCAAAGGAATATTTCTGCAAGCCACTCTACCTGTCAGCAGTCAGCCTGAACCCACTTGCCTTTCTACTGGGAGTGCCTTAAAAAATTGTTAGCTTTTCTAAACTGCACTTCTGCTCTTCTGACACCACACTTAGGCTACAGTCTTGTAGCTTCTGCCATTAACACATTAAGCAGCTTCTGGGATTTGATGGCCAGGAGGGCCCACAAGGACCAGTGAGGGTAGCATGGCTCAGGCCCACTCTGATTGAATTCTCCTTTGAATTCTTGCTTGCCACTTACAAAAACCTAGATTTAAAAACTCCTACATATGGAGTATTCAGCAATAACATTGGTAGGTTGTATGAGGTATTAGATATTCTTGCAGATAAAATATGTCCAGTCTATTTGATAACTCGTCTGTAATTTCCCACCTGCCACAAGTAGATGGTTACACTATTGCTTCAGAGCTGAAGAAAGGAGTCAACCTGAAAGACAGACATTTTTTCTTACCTCCATGTCAGCTTCTTTGCTTGGACATTATCACCTTCATTCAGCTTTGTTCAGGCAGAAAGCTGCTTAAAGATGGAGATGGACCTGTATCCTGAGGTGTATTGTGGCACCTAAATGACATGGGCAAGTGAAATGTCACACATAAATACTCTGAACAATTCTGGATTACCTACTAACTTATTTATCAGGAGCAATATTATTCTGTGAATACAGTGCTTCATCCACCTAAGCTACCTGTCCATAAAGTTTCCTATAAATAAGCCAAGCTTACAGCCCACTGTCCCACTAGCTGGGTCATCAGGGTGAGGTGGGCAGGAGGCAAAGTGTGAAAGGGGACCTGGGCTGGTGCTCACAGTGGCTGCACACAAGATGAAGTCCAGAGTGAGTGCAACCTTTGAGCATGACAGAAGGAGCAGTCAGGAAAACATCTGGAAAGTAATAGGAACTGAGGAGTAAAGGGATCCGTTCTAGTATGTGACACATTGCTTACACTGACAGAATTCTGATAGCCTCCAAAATGGGCATCTTTTTAGCTCTGCAGAGCCTGCCTGAGTGAATCGTAGTGTTTTGGTTTTTTTTTTTCTATTTGTTTTTATCTCATACAACTGGATTTTTAACAGTAGTAAATATATTTGTTTACTGAAGCCTGTCTTCTAAAAGAATAATTTATCTGTATTAAACTTCCTCCAGTGCTTAGCCAATGGGTCTAATTTGGCTACATATATTTGCAGACACTCTCAATGTTTATTTTACAGAGCTATATGTTTGCAGATCCTATTTTACTGTCTAATAGCACTGGATCTTATCCATCCCTCTCGTCATTTCATTTTTTTCCCTGAGAAACTCACTGTACAACTTCCAAATTCCTAATTTCATCCTGATGTAGTCATTGCAAGGTTCCTTCTTGGGGAACAATTGGAAAGTGAGTAAAATCTCACCATGTCTCCTGAATGTTTGCATTAGTGACTTCTGTAGTTTTTCTTCATGTTTATTCCAGCAAGGATTACAAGCCTTTGCATACTTCTTATGCTGTGTAAAGACCTAGATGTGTGATCAAGTTACCATGGTCTAAACAAGTTACTACAAGTTAGCTGAGAAATAGTAATACCTGCGTATGTAGCACAAACTACTATGAAATTAAGTGACTTCAGTAATTCTCTTTCCTTAAATGGAAGCTTTAATTAAATTAGTTTGTATTTGACAAGCCTGACATACATATCTAAGGGGTGTCCATTGTGCCTAGTGAATTCTAAATAACTGCAAATGGGCAAGATATCTGAGCTTCATTATTGTGTAAAATGTAAAATTATCTCAATTTCTGTACTTAGCCCAGGAAAGTGGTCCTTCAGCCACAGCTGAAGTAGCAGGCTACAGTCTTTTATAATGACATGAAGGTGCTATTAGAAAGATGGCATTGCCAGTTTTGCTGTAGTTGTTTCACATGCTGTTTTGCAGCCTGCTGTGCAGGTACCATGTTCTGGACACTCTGGTGAAGATGGTGCCACCTGTAGCAGTGGGGTTTTCTATTTCCTATTTGCCTTAATCTGGCTGGAGCTGTGAAAACCCTTCAGGAGAAGGGGTGATCATTTGAGCCAAATGGATTTTGAGGAGAAAATTTTCCTGGGGACACAGAGAGGATTATGTGACTTATACAAGCTAAGAGAGCACCAAAAAATTATGAATGGCAGAGCAAGGATGAGGAAAGAACCCACAATACAGGGACACACTGTATTTCACATCCTTTATGTAACATGTTATCTAGAACTTCTGAGTCTTCCAGTTCAAATTTTCCTTGTACTAGTAAAACCTCATACTCAACTCTTTGGTGAGTTCATCTCATACTCTTTTATATTAACAGTGTGGACACCCCTCTGTGCTCCCTCTCTAACTTACATGGCACTGAGTTGTGAACAAAAGGGACTTTTAGCATAAGACCTTCACCTGAATGTGGAAAGAAGGTAGGGCTTGGTGGAATGGCTGATGAACTCCTGAAGGTTTATAGTTTGGCTCCTGAGGGCTGTTCATTTTGCACTTCCCACTTAGAGAAGGAAGTGTGACAGCTGAGAAACACACATCGAGGACACACTTAGGCATGTCTGACTGAGAGCACTTGCCAGGCCAACAATTCTGAGCCTTCACTTGCAATAAATAGTGATGGAGCATGAAGGTGTGGAAAGCACCTTTAAAGAGGAGACATGTGCCCCTGGGCTGGAGAAATAGGAAGATAAGTACCATACAGGGACATCTGGCCACCAGAGCCCGAGTGATGATCTGTATTTCCCTATAAGCAGGGTTCTCTGTGCTTCAGACTCATTACACTGTCATCCTCCATCACAGTGGCCAGAATGATGGTGACAACACTCTGGCCTAGACATGGCCATCATTGACAAGAAGACATTGTGTCCTGGTGCACAAAGGGAAAGAGAACCTCCTTTCACTTCTGCTTTTATAACTGTAATAAAATCTGACTCTAGTAAATATATGATTTCTGGTTGGATACTAGTAACAAGGAGAAGGTAGATCCTACATCATCACCATCCTCACCTCCTGTATGCTACTGTTTACATTGTTGATTTATTATTAGGGCATGTATAATTTTGCTCATACTTACCGGCCTCATTTCCATCAGATCATTCCTTATTTAAGTACACCAGTTTCATGCCACTGTCAGCTGGCTGACGTAAACAATTACATCAGTGTGAAACTATTGTGAAGTCAAAGAGAGTCACATCATATGCCTTCTAGTGTAGGAAAAAGATTACCCTTCTCCTTATTTCTCTAGTAATACATAATTGCTATTTCTTCAGAGCAATAGCTGGTTTCTACAATCAGCTGTAAACAATTACTAAGCTGCCTGCCTTGATGATTTATAGCCTGGTTATAAAAGAGTGTACTTTCTTCTAGGCTGCTTGCTAAGCCCAGAGGAACACCCTGAGTTAATGGTGATGATGCTATTTTGTCACCTGCTGTGAAGTAGTACTAGGAACTAGTCAGATTTCTTTCTGACAAAATTCTGATTTGCAATGCGAAATTAATAAAATCAACACTCTTCCTTTTTTTTCCCCTTCCCTGTGTGGGAATAGACCAATATGAAGAAGTGATTTGGGGGGAGAATGTGCTAATTTATAGGATGAAATTTCTGGTCCAAACCAGAGATGACAGTAACATAAGGACAATAGAACAGAGCATGGTTCAGTGGAGATAGCACCCATGAGGAAAATATGAGAATTTGAACAGAGTTCATGTTTTGAATCTGCTGTTAATTTAAATTTAGTGTGAATTCCTTTGGAACCTGCTATTTTGGCAGATACTTACTTTCTTCATTAAACACTGTGAAAGATCCTGGTTTAATCACATTGCAGAATGGATATTTTTTTTAAAAAAAATTTTGACTATTTCTTCAAGTTAGGAAAATTTCTTCATACAGAGACGTAATCTCTGTATGAGATCAGGTGATGGTTTTCTTAGATTTTGTTTTGGCTTAATAGTTGGTATCTTTTAAGGGTTAAAAAAATCGATGGTGAACAAATTGTGGCATGTTAGTAGTTATTCTAAAGCTTCTTTTTAAGCTACATGTATCAAGCACCCTGGAGTTTTTATTTGTTTGTGATAGTTGTTTTGTGTGATCATCTGTTATTAATTACGGTATTGTTGGTCAACTGGCTGTTTCAGTGATTAGTAGTATTGTTATAGAAGCATGTACACTCCCTTAGTATGTGGGTGGTGGTGGCAGTTGTGCTGATATCGTTCCTGTCTTTTTTTGTGGGACAGAGCTTTAAGCTTTGTTTGGTTGCTTGCTTTCCTTTTTGGAACATATGAAACTTTACACTAACTGATACAGGAATGGATCTTCTGAAGTTATACGGACTTTCATCTGCTGTAATACATGCCCAGTGCGCAGGAAGATAAGATACATATACTGGCTAGAGATATCAGAAAAAGGTCATGTAGCAACTTATTGATAGTTTGTCAATTAATAAGAGTAATTATTTTATTATATTTAATAATGATTACAATTAATTATTGTAAGTTTGTGTGACTACCTTCTAAATGTAAAATAAAACAACAAGAAATTGATTTTAAATTTGACAATGGCTTGTAAGAGAAAATTGAAGCGAGTCAGTTTGATGTAGGATGATAAAGGTTATGTAAACCTCATTTCAGAAGGAATTCAGCCACTGATATGGTATTTCTGTGCTACTTATATCATGTTTGTGTGCTGTATTTTCATATACTTGTGCTTTAAAACTTAGCATTAGAAACTTCTGCGTTGTTTGTTGTTTTTTTTTCCTTAATGACACTAACATTTAAAAAGTTGGTGACTTCTTATGCTGGACAGTGTAATGCAAAAGCAGAACCACTGAGCTACTAATGAGAGGTGCCATTAACCGTGAAACTAGTGCTGTATTTAATAAGTGTGAGGGCAAAATGACATTTCTGGGAAAGCTTTATGTTTTGCAGACTTAAGAGGGCTGGTAGAAGCTTTGGAGAAGCATAGATTTTTGGACAGGGAGCTTTTATTATTGCTGCAGAGACAGTGGAAAGACAACTTCACAGAAGAATTCCTCTTACCCTGTTGATTTACAAGCAACTTTGGCAGGCAAACTGGCTCTTACACATTAGTTTAGCTAAAATGCTGCTTTGGACACCATAATCTATACAGTAGAGTCAATGCATCTGTACCTAACCTGAAAACAAACTGGAATACAGGACATTCAGTCTGAACATCACGAAAAACTGCTTTACTATGAGGGTGACACAAGCACTGGAACAGGCTGCCCAGAGAAGTTGTGGAGTCTCCTTTTCTGGAGATATTCAAAACCCACCTGGATGCAATCCTGTGCAACTTGCTGTAGCTGCACCCACTTAGCAGAAGGATTTGACTAGGTGATCTCTAGAGGTCCCTTCCAACACCTTCCATTCTGTGATTCTGTGATTCTGAAATCCATAGTGATCCTAATGTTTACAATAAACACCTTTGATATGTTCCTCCAAAAGCTGCCAAAGAATTTCAGGATTGCTCATTAATTTTTAAACTTGATACATTGTCCTTTGTCTAACAGAATAATACAGTGATGTAAACCAGCATGTTAAACTGGACTTCGGCCAATAAATTCTGTATTGGGCTTTTTATTCAATTGTTGTGATGGAACTGGGTAAAACTTGCTTAATAATACTGTAACTTCTCATTCAGGATAAATACAGAAGGTAGATAAACACCTTCTTTAAAGATCAGTAAAAGAAATAATCATCCTTGTCCAAAACTCAGCCCAGATACAGAACTAGACATAAAAGTTCAGTTGCACACAATGTGTGTCTTTCTATAGTTACCTTTGTGAGTTTAGGGACAGTGAGGTGACTGGGGGACACACTTTGTGTACCTAAAATATTGTAGAAGAAGTAAGAGTAGAAATTCCTAAGGACATAGCAAAAGAAATATACCTGAAGTTTTTTTCCCATCATGCAGAGATGCCCCGTAGAACTTGACTGTGCAAAGTAGAAGGCCAGGGAAAGCAGTCCTTCCCGTGAATCACTGGAGCTGCCAGGATGACTGTAAGTTATTGCATAGACACTAATGGATGAAGGATTTGCTAAACTACTTTATTGGGATCTTTGCACGGTGAAACACTTATCCAAGAAATCAAATCTGTTGAACAGGATGGGCAGGTGCTGCCTATAAGGTGATGGGAATCTCTGTTGTGAGAGTTTGTGCAATGGCATCTTCAGCTGGACAGAGTGAGATTCCCTGAACCATGTTTCTGCTCAGCTCACAGGATCTTGCTGGGCTGTAGTCCTACATGACCACTCCATTACAGGCATGACCCAGCACAGTAGATTATAGTAAAGTACTTACAAATTCTATTGACTATATACAAAACACTTCCTTACATGACCATTTCTGCACGTACAGGAATGGTTTCTATTGACTGTTTACATATATTTTTGTACACTTTGGTTAATTCTACACAGCAAGAGCTGCCTGGAGGAGTCCCCAGCCTAGCCAGATTCTCCATCCTAGATGCTATCACACTGAAGCACATGAGTAGTGCCTGTCAAATGATCCAGGCACAGCAGGAACTAGCTGATGCAATCTCTGGGACTGCACAAAAATTCCTACCTAGACACCTGCTGCAGGAATTAGGCAAAGGCACTGCTATGCAGCTGTCTGAGAGCTCAGGCTGTCACCTTGTCTTGATTCAGTCCCTTGCGCCACCTCCATGGAGACTAGCTGGGCGGTTCTGAGACCACCCAGGGAATGGCCAAGTGTGCAGGGTGGACACCCAGGCACAGCACTGATACCAGCTAAACCACAGGTCTAACTACAGGACAAACTTGGAAATTTTATTTTTATCTCATAAATTAAATTCAATAGTTCTTGCCACAAAGTGCAAAACAAAACCCAAAATGATAAACCTTATATGATAAGGCTGATGATCTACTTCTGCAGATGTAAAAGATAGACCATATATATTATCTGGCTTCAAAACAAAGGATGATGTTACTTGCCTTTAGGTAGCTGTCTGGCCATTTGAAAAATGTTTCCTGTGATGAGTGTGCACAGGACAATATCATTCTTCATTGATGGGCACTGAAGAGAAGAAATACTGTACCAAGTAAAGTGATTTGCATTTACAGTCCTGATTCTTGTTTGCACTAAGGTTCTTGAAGCAAGTGCTCATTTTATTGAAGAACTCCTCAGGTGAGAGTGAAAAGCTGTGAGTTTAAAGAAGACTTGGTCACTAGAAGAAACCCAAGCTAGCTCAGTGTCATCAGAATTCTTGTTTTCCCTTGCTCATAGATCAGGACCTGTTCCTGTTCTGGGAAGGAGAAGACAGCTCCCCAGTGTCCTCACTTATGTGTGCTGTGTTGAAAGCAGGAAAATTAAATGGAACAGCTGGTACATTAAATTCATGCCTTCTAAATCACTTCACTGTGGTGATAACAGCACTATCAATATCCTCTTTCACTTGTCTGTTACATAGTCTTTTTTTGTTTGAGTAGTCACAGGTCCCTTTATGTCACAAGACTTCTCCATCTGAAAGCACCACTGTCTGTGTATTTTGAGTGAAAACGGACATTTCTATTTTTATTTTAAGATTATGCTTCCGCTGTTGACATGGAATATGTGTGGTAATGGAAGTGTTAAAGGGGATCTTTGCATCTCTAAAGTGATTCTGTTTAGAGGAAAGAACTGTTATCACATACCAAAGGTTTGTGCCTTCCCCTTAGTTCAAGTCATGCAGAACTTGGATAGCATTTTGGGTACAACGTTTGATTTTTTTTTTTAGCTTTGGGCCATTTATATCTATCTAGATTATTTCTGAAAAAAGTATTTTTCCAAACCATAGCTGTGACCTCTCTTTCTGTCCTGTCTGCTGCTACTTCTCTGCACATCACATGCACTTTTGCCTTTGTTCTCAGAGTTTTTCTTGGCCTAATCTCCCCCACCTATCTGTACTGCAGTACTGAGAAGGTGACTTCTGTCTCTGATCAGCCCAGTTTGACTAATGTTGTCATGCTGTCACTTCACAGGCACTGGTTTATCTATCTCCATCTAATCCCGTGTTTCCTATTTAGCTCATTAGAAGATCTCTAGGGAGAAGCTCTTGTCTTCTGTATTGACAGCTAATGCAGTTATGCCTTGGGATCCCTCTGGGGATCCTGGGCTCTTTGAAAATATAAATTAATAAAATATAAGTTAGTAAAAACAGTATCATGCAGGGGGATGGGGAAGTGAGAGGAACTAAAGTAGTATCATGGGACTTCTACTTTAGGCAGAAGCAGTGCCTAGGAGGAGCTAATATGCAGACAAATAGTGCTGAGGATCTGCTGTATGAGGTGTGTATGTTGTGATGGGGGTTGTTTCCAGCCTGCTCTAGCCTGGTCCCACGGGCTGGAATCTCATTAACAACTGAAGCACACTTTCTCATTTCATTTCATCTAAGGGGAATATAGCATGTGCTCTCTCAGACTGCTTTGTGACGTGAAACACAAGTGGTGCTTTTGGGGAGTATTGTAATGTTCACTTCAAAAGTGTCCTCCTGAGCCAAATTAAAGTGCTACAATAGGCACACCCTCATTGTCTGCATATCTTCAGTACAATTTGCTATTATGACACCAAAATTAAAAAATGCAAAATATTACTCCCAGGTAATTTTTTTCTTATTGAGATCTGAATTATACATTTATATTCATCAGCCTAGAGTGATTTGTCAGAAGAGACAAATGATTTCCACCTATACGTGTATTTACACTGACAGGAGTAGCTATATAGAGCCCAGTGGATGGAGCATTATGGAAAAACTTTGAGCATAACACTGGATCCAGAGGTTTAGTTTAAACTACAATAGAAGGCACTAAAGTGTGCCAACCAAGACCACTTTGAATGTAATGGATTTCAAAGATCTGCCCAGTCTTCTTGAATCACAAGGTATTTTGTAGTAATCTGGCACTAAAATGTCTTATTTTTTTTTAAACTTCACCATACTTTTCACCTAGCTGAATTCTGCCACTTACGTAACCGGTGGTAAATGGTGATGAAACTGGAGAGAACAGAGGGGAAAAAAAGAGATATCTATGTAGGTGTCATCAAGAATTGCTACATATTTTTTATTTCATTATTTAACTGGTGCTGACATATGGATTAATAGTTATCCACACTGCCATTTATTTTTTGACTATGACATGGTAAATAAAGCAAAATGAGACACTTGCCTTGGTACAACCAGACTTGCAACTTCATATAACACCATGGAAGGATGAAATAAGATATACAAGCATTATTTTCCAATGCCTCTAAGACTGTAATGATGTGCAGATTTAGTTTGGTACCTGTATAGTTTTAAACTTGCTTTAAAGTGAAAACTTTTAAAATCCTTTATTTTTCAATATATTGCTCTCATTCCTTTTGTTGGTTTATTATTTTTTTCAAAAGTGATTTTATTTCTTTTTTTTCTGCTAAGTTTAATAACATCCGCAAATTAATTAAGCCTTAAATATCTGCTTTGTATGTTTCTTCTGTTAGTTAAAACATCAATTTCCATTTCTTACAAATACTAATTGCACAGAAGGTTGTAAGGATGCACATGTGCATGTGTGCATGTATGTAATATCTTGCTTCCTCTTTTCAAAGCATTGTCCAAACACCAGCTAATTGATTTGACATGCTAAAAGAGAAACTCAGTGCAACCAAGTCATTTTGGTATGAGAGAGGTTTCCAGTCATCTCCGTTCAATAATTGCAACCACAACTTCAAAGATGATACAGATGCAGATTGAAATGTGTGATCTTGTTCTGTCTGGATTTGATTTCTTTCCCATTTTGCTCTTTTGCTCTGCAACACTCATCCTCCCCTTCCTGCTGGGATCAGTGATGGCTGGGACTGCCATGTACAATGAAGCCATACAAATCCAAACCGACTGAATTTTACTCCAGGGATATAACTTCAATTCCCTTTTCCTCTCCTTCAGTGGGACTGGCCCTATTTTAATGCATATTCTGTGAGTTATATGCAAAATACAGGTCTGAATAATAACTCCTATGAGGAGGAGGGGAAATCATGATCCTTATCTTCTAATAGGCCCATTCTGAGATCACCCTTCTCTTATCTCTTTCCAAATTCTATTCCTCCATATGGGAGTACAATAAATTGTTGTTGAATAGTGAATATCCCCACAACTCTTGCAGAGGATAAATCACACCACACATCTTGAAATTCCTAAGCATATTCCACTAGTGAAATATAGTGAGCATCAAATCTGTACAGATGGAAGTTTCTTTAGCTAGTCCTAACATTTTGCCAACTATGTGAAGTCCACCAGAAACTTTGAAGTTACTACTGATTTTACATGAAAGACTCTCAGATGCTACTGAAAAAACAGAAGACGTTTGTGACCCTCCCTCCTCATAGCTGTGCATATTAGTACGTATCATGCTAGAAAGTTTCAGCAATATTGTCGTCTGTGCTTGTGGAACACAATGTCATGGTAGTTAGTCATCATCTGCACAGAAGATGATGACCCTGGAGCAGCTCTAAGTATTGTTTCATCTGCCTGCCTCACACATTTTCTATCCATGAGTCTACTCAGGAGCCGGCAGCAAACTGCTCTGAGTATGGCCATGCATGGCAGTATGTGACACCACAGCTCTACCACAGTGCATGACACTACAAGGCTATGAAATATGAGGCGAAAAGTCATGAAGTCGATGATAGTGTCATTCTTCCATAGATGTATTTTATTTTTTTAATTCCTCAATATTTCAAATGGAGTAAAGTTCTCAGTAGGAAAAATCTGTTGAGTAACTATGAATTCAGTTCTGATTCCAAGGCATGAATTTACTGTGCCATGATCTGATGGTCAGAGTCACCTTGGGCTCTCCTGGAGCACTCAGGGCTATCACAACCACCACTACACTACCTCAAGTCTCACCGCCCAAGCTCTGCAAGTCTTTGTCATGTGAGCATGGGGATGGGAAGAGACAGATGTGATTCTGTGACTCAGGAATTATTAGGGGACAGATATAATCTGTATACTGCTTTTTTTTTTTTTTTTGTACTTTGAAAAGAAAGATACCTTGGATTTTGGCCCGTATAATAGCACTAGAAGACTAAAGGAAAGAGGTTATTACCTCTGTCTGCTCAGATAGGTATGAAGTGGCACGAGATGGAAACAAAGTCCTTGATACAACAGCCACAGGAACTATATTAGAGGGTGGAAGGGCTGTGAATTCATAAGCACCACCTTACCCACTCACAAATGCACTAATGATGGTCGTGGCATTTAAAATCTTGTCAAACTGCCTCAAATGGCCTTGTGAGGCAACCTGATGGAACAACATTGACTTCAGTGGGCTTGCACAAAACAAAAGCTTTGAAGCCTCAGTAGCAATTTCCTTTCCTTTCTCTTTCTTCCTTTTTCTGTTTCAAATTGAGTTATTCTACATGTAATTTTGTTTAAAGCCATTCGAAAGTTCCTTATCCAGGCCCTGTGGCTGACTGACCAGCTAGTGCTGTGAGAAAAACTTTGTTTTGAAAAGAAACTGGGTGCATGTATGAATATATGGTGTATACTGAAAATATAATATGCTGTAAAATATAGTGTATAGTGTCCACTGCTGCATGTGACAGGCTATTTCACAGTAAACAAGTTCATAACTGCAAAAGGCATTTGGGGTACATTTAGTAATGAAATTTATTTCTGGTATTTTTGTGTCTTACAAAACTATTTTGAAACGAGAAGAGTTGGGGGAATTTTCTGAGAGTGAAAATTACATTCCTTAAGCTGCAGTTGCTGTTGAATCCACTCAGCAATAAGACCTTGCCAGGAGTCTTCTCTTGGTAATTTATTCTGGAGGCTCATTAAAAATGTTTTTCAAGTGATAGGTATCAGATATGAATCTTCAGCTTGTTTAGAACATCACTGATAAGTGCCACCTTCTGTTTGATTTGCATTCATTATTTTGATATAAATATTGTCTATTCATTCTTCTTAAAGTAGGGGAAATCTCTTGGTAAAAGAAACCTCAAAAGGTAGAAAGTATAACACAAAGATCCAGCAGAAGGGGAGAGAGACAGCAGACTTCTTGCTGCTTGTGACAGAAGACTGGCATGTGTGTCAGTCTGTGTCATAGCTAAAAGTACCAGTCAGTTGGGATAGATTTGTCAAAACCAAAACAAAGTATGTGAAGTATTATATATTTTCAAAAAGAGATTGCCCCCAGGGGCTGTTTTCTGTCAGTTGCTCTTCTGGGTTCATCAGTAGCTGTGATGCTGGTTGGCTGGATTTCTGGCCCTGTGTTCATCATGTAAGTGCTTAGGGATTCCAAGGGTTCCCGTTCCTCCTGCCAGGATGCAGCAATGAACTAGGGAGGATAAAACCTGAGCAAATGCAGACCAAAGTTGGTGTTGTTCTTCTTGGTTTCACCATGGCCAGCTCTAAATGGACTGTATAGGATTTTGCAAAGAGATTAACTGTTCTTCCCTGTTAAACACAAAGAGAAATTAAGTGCCTAAAAAGAAAAAAAAAAAAGTTAATTATCTCAAAGAAAATATGTCTTTCCTTCCCCTTCACATGCAGTCTTTCAAATTAGTTTATATTTTAAAATCACTGCTAGCCATGTGTCTCCTTTGTACAAAAGAAGACCTTGTTATCTGTCAAAATTTTATTTCACAGTCCTTTTCTTCATAAGAGAAAAAAACCCAACAAACAAATGATTTTTTTGTTAAGGAAAAAGAGAACATTATTTTTGTGGTTAGGACAAATACAAAGATATCAAAGCAGAGGAAACAAAAGATTTTAAAGGGGAAAAAAAGATTCCTCTTTCCAACATTTTTGCTGATTTAACAGATTAACTTCCCTGAAAAATTTTCTTGAAAATTCCCCATCAGGATGCAAGTGTATTTACGTTTTGTATTTAATGGGACGGGTTTTAGCTTTACTCCTCCACAGTAAACACTGAAGATGGGGTTGTCAGATGTCCTGGTCTCATCATACCATGACACAGCAGAAGTAGCTCAGTGTCTGCATGCCAGTTTGGGTCAGGAGCACAGGTTTGAAGGTTGTCTCCTGCTTCTCCCAGCAAACCAAGTTGTGCTTTACATCAGAGAGTGGCCTTAGGGTGGAAGGTGATGGAGGGTGCACCTAAGTGTGCTTCAGCCTTTACAGGCAACCTGGAGCTGTTCAGAAGGAAAATCCATCATATTCATCACGAAGGTCCTCATTTTCAGATACTCATCATTCTTATGAACACCTGTCCCTTCCAAATGCACCTGTTAACCCAGGGACTTTTGCTACCTGCCTGGAATTGCCTATTGCAAGTTCTTTCTGATTGAAAAGGGCAATCACTGCTGTGGTCCTTTCAGAGGCAAGAGGAAGAATATGGAAAAGTATTTCTTTTTTATGGTTGTAGTTTTATAATTTAGTCTGTATTTATATCTGAAATACTAACAACCAACTTTCCAGTGCTGCTCCCTGACTAGCTGGCAAGTACACCACAGGGATACTTCCTGTTGCTTGATTTTAGTTGTGTCTCTTGTTTTTACCCTTCCCGAGGTAAAGATTACATTGGAAGGGATTTGCTTTTGCTGTTTCAGCAAGCAGAGCCAACTGGCAGCCAGTCTGGTGTTTATATCACAGTTGTTTTTTCTCCAGGGCATGGATTTTAGCATTGCGCAAAATGGTATCATTATGTCCAGATCCGGAAAAGTACTTTCCATTGCAGATATAAAAGTGATAGCCTGTGGAAGCAGAGATTTGTCTCAGGTGTGTGTTGCTGTAGGAAACACTTGAATGCTAGAGACATAGTTTAATGTTGCTAATTGTTTAAAAATGAGAAAAAAAATATGCAGAGAGAAAAGTAATTTTTCCTTGTGCAGCATCTAAGCAGCATTTTGCAGCCTTACTGATGATGTTCCAAAGGAGTGTATACAATAAAAACTGAAAAAAAATACCCCAAAAAAGTATTCTGAGCAACGTCACTTTCTCTATGATAAAAATGATTTGGGAGATTAGTAGCCAGTTTCACCTTCTTTACTTCATGAATGGCTCCATAGAATAGGTCTTGAGAATATCTGCAGCTCAGTGCACCTTCCAAGCTTTATTCTGCAACCACGCACCAGCTCCTAAGAAACGTCCATTCCTGCATATACAATCTTATGGTAAAGCAAGAAGTCCGGTGTGATGGTATTGATTATGGTCTAGAATATGGCCTTTTGAACCACACTACCAAAGTTATCAAAGTACTGAGGAAGCAGTTTATTGTGAACCTTGATAAGTGCTATTATCTTTAAGTTGAGATAATATTCTAAGGAAAGACAGTATAGAGAGGGGAATATATGTTAATATGGTGTTGTGGTTACCTATGATGCTGATGCATCACTCTGAAATATTCCATTTTAGCTATATCTTTTAGGAGTTTCTGGCTTCAGGCCCAAGTACTCACGGTAATTAATCTTTCTAATAAGAAAGTAATCAGGAATTTAAACTGATTTGAAGCAGTAGAATAAAATCTTTCACTCTGATGATCTCAGTGTGGCCAGAACGCAGTGGCTGTAAATTGGTACAGGTCCATGAAGCCTCACCCAACTTTGCTGCAGTGAAACAATGAGCTGAATGATGCTTTCAGTTTGTTAACTGACTGGAGTGGATCGTGTATCCATCCAGGGAACACGGTGTGCAGAAGTTGCAGTTTGGCTCTGGATGAATACCAGCGCTCTGTGAATCATTGCTGAATCCCACGTACTCATGAGCCAAGCGAGCCTGGGAAAAGCCAGGTCAGTTTTGCTTACTCCATGTTTCCAAGGTGTTTTTGGAATGTGGAAGTTTCTGCCCTTTTTGGATTCCAAACCTTAAAGGCAGTGCAAAGTTGAGTATCTCCCTGTTCTGGATCAGCACTGTCAGCAATTGTGTGCTGAATACATAAGACAGGCAGTACTATCAGAAGAGTTTCTCAAACACATTATCTTTTATTAATAATTTCTTTTTAAAGTGCTAGAGAAGTTACAGACCCCTTTCCTAGACTCCCCACTCCCCAGTCCAATTCTGACCTCATCCTTCCTGTGAGTCTTTCCTTGGAGAGTGTCCTAAACTTGGTGGATTTGCTTTGCTTTTTTCTTTCTCCAGGTTGGTCTTCTGCATGTGGTCTGGATGCTCTCTTTTGTCAGTCAGATTTCCTTTTTAAATTTAACTCTCTTTTGCTGACCTTTTGCCCAACCTTTGCACAGATAATTTCAGCCACCAGGTGGACCCATCCCAAGAAATCACCATCCTCAGTATGGGTCCGGTTTCTGAGTTATTGAAGGTGGCCTTGGTAGGACTTGTGTTGATAATCCACTATTAGGTGTCCCCCTCTCTTCTATTCCCCCATAGTGGAATAGAAAAGATTATTATTATTGAGGGCAAGTAATTGCCACACAAAATGGGATTAACAATGGAAGTGGGCATGTACAATTTTGTGCAGACATGCTGTACTCTACTCCATTCTCTTTTTAATGGCAAATGAGTAACATACGTGTATATTCATGTGCAGAAAAGCAGCCCTTCATTCTCGTAAATTTAGACACCTTTTCAAATCATATGAGCTTAAGTGTAGACACTACTGAAGTGGACCAGCTAACTCAAGAGTTGCTAGCATAACACAGGGCTGTCCCCACTGAATAAGTTTTTTCACAACACAAAAAAAAAAAACCCTTTCTCTTCAGAAAAGCTTAAAAAGGAATTTCTAAGCAATGTCCCCTTAGAGAAAAATTTTGTTGCTTTAAACAAAATATACTAGTTCAGATTTATCTATACATATGAAGAATTAAAACTAACTTGTTCTTAAAAATAAATTTTAAAAGGACACTTTGGAATATGATACAATAGCTGTTACCTTATCAATTTCTGATGCGATTTTGCTCTCTCTTTGAACTGAGTAGCAAAACTCTTACAGACACTGGTGATTGTACCATAGTACTTTAGCTTGGTAATGAACAATATGTAACCGTACAGTATTCCACACTTCACTCAGGAATAGCAAAGCTCTAGTGTAATATTCATTCTATCACCCTCCATAATAGGTAAAGATGTGTTTTGGCACAAGGTGCCTCTAGTCCCTAAACACCTGGCCCTTAGCCCAGAAAAATAAAATTTCTGGCCAAACATGTTATACACTGCTGTCTGTGACTCAGTCATTATGATAATTGCTTGAAACTGCTTCTGCATGTGCTCAAGCAGCTTGGAGCTACAAGTCAAATCTTAATCATATCTAAGGGACCCCAACCATTGGGTCACTGGCAGAACCATTGAAAATATTCCCTTTTGCCTCACTAAGCTTTGGGTCTTGTCTTGGGTTACCATGGTGAAATCTCACAGTATATCTTATTATATCAGTAATGGAAGACTATGCCAGGGGCTGATACCGAGGCACGAAGTTGTTCAATATCACCAGTGATGTGGACAGTGAGTACACCCTCAGAAAACCTGTCAGGGCACTCAACTAAAAGGAGTGACTGGCATGACCCCTCAGTCAAGCAATCTCAATATAGTTGGCTGTACCAACAAAGCTCCCATGAGGATCAGTAAAAAAAAAGTGCATCTAGAGGAATAATCCCCTCTTTTGCTGTAGTGTGGGAAGTGACTGACTCAATGACAGGTTGTGGAGGTGGACACCAGGCTGAACATGAACGACCACTGCATTCTCATTGCAAACCAAGCAAACTTCATACTGAGATACATTATGAGGCTCGTGGTCAGCAGATCAAAGGAAACTACTGTCATCTTCTACTGGGAGGGCAGTGCAGAAGCAGAACAGGTTATCCAGGGGGGTTGTGAAGTCTTTCCTAGGGGGTTTTCCATGCTGTGTTAGGCAAAGCTACAGCTTACTTCATCTACTTGCTGCAATGTGTGGAAGGTCAAACCACAGACTTCAGAAGTCTCTTCCAATCAACACTTCAATAATATTGTGATTTTGATGATGATACCTGTATTATATATCACAAACCACTGGATAATAAGACAGCTAAAAACATTTTAAAAAAGAGAAACAATCAGACCAAATGCACAACAGTACTAAACAGTACACAGAGCTAAATAAAACTAACACTGGAAATTCTTTTATACTGTAAACATATCTATCCTCTGGCTGCTGATTTGAATTCTTGAGAAATACAGGCAAAAGGAGATAAAATGCAAGGCAGAGAGAGATAAAGTTACAAGAAACAAAAGGAAGGATTCTAATAAGTCAAAGGTAATCGATATTACACAGCAAACATTCCTTTCATGAAGGTCTTGATGCTAGCTTGAACAGCACCTCTGGAAGTGAGAGGTAGAATACCTCCTTTCATTTTCATGCCTTTGTGTATAGAACTCAAGAGTGTTAATTTGGCATTCAATACATTTGTCTTCACATAAATCTGCATAATGGAGTGGAAGATTTACTCCCTTTGGGGCCTAATCTCTCAACCTCACCTCCGTCTGAAATAAGCAGGAGACGGTACTGATGGCAAAGATGCCTGTAAGGTAATACACAGTAAGATAGTGGAGACAGAAAACAAAGGTTTCTTGACAAAGCTATCCTGCTATGGTAATCTTCGTGCCCTTTAAGTCACTTAGGTGAACATGAGCATCTTTGTCCTGACACACTATGCTTGAGGATTGGTCTACAAAGTAAAACGGTGCCTGGATAACATGTTCAAAATGCCCCGTAGCCAGATTCTGAAAGAATCTGAGTGAAAATGCAAATGACTGCCTAGTTGGGTTTCCAAAAGCAGCTAAGGAGACTAAGCTCCGTTTCCCAGTTCTTAAGTGCACCTATGTATTAAGATTTAAATATAATTTTTGAAAATGTAGTGGAATGGAGGCCTAGATCCATGAAAGGGCTTTGGAGACTTTGGCGAACCTGGTTCCCAGGCACTTCCTACCCAGCTGAAGTGAGACTCCTAGCTTAAAGTGGCGCAGACTTAATTTTATGGCAAACCATGATATATCTGTTGGGCCGGAGAAAGGAGTGTGAGAAATGGTCCAAAACCTTGCGGCTCTTGGGCACAGCTTCCTCCTAGACCAGGGAATTATGCTGGTGCCTTGACAGGAGAGGCTGAGATCAGCCAGGGGGAGTATTCCCTATGCTTGGAAAATTCATGAGTTACACAGGATTAAGGATTCGCATTGCACCATTGAGTCAGATGTAGATTACGAGAATGGGGTAGCTATTCTGCTAACAGTGTCACATATTACAGAAGCAACTATGCTATTGTGCTCTACTGAGTGGTGCTAACGCTGCAGGGATTTCTTTGTATAGTAGGAGAAATTAAAGTTCCTTTAGTCTTGCTGATAAATCTTCCCCTGTCTTAGCTGAGTGACCTGACTGCTGGGGTCAAGCAGAAGGAGTGTTGCACCATCTTATCTCTCTGCTTTGTGTTAGGCAGTGTCTGTCAACGTGCACTCAGAAAATCCAGTGCTGTGCTTCTAGACACGGGGGAAAAGCTTAGATAATAAATTCTGACAAAATTAATCCATGAATTCAGGGCCTCACTTCTCAGTACTGTCAAGAATTAAGCAATTCTGGGTGTGGCTGGCAATAGACAGTTTGGTCTCTGGGGAATTTTACTGGGAGAAGCATCTGAAAGTTTAGGCAATTCCAGAAATGGAAAGCTTCTGAGGAAGAGGAGTGGGAGGCTGAAGATCTAAATTTTGCACAACTGTGTCTTAAATAATAGGACACAGAGGTATTCTTGTGAATTTGACTCTTCAGAGTCTTCAAAAGTCCCATGTTCCCCAGTTAGATAAAGGTTCCTCTCCTGTTACCAGATGTGTCCTGCCAAAGGATCATGAATCTCTCTCAAAGAAGGGCCACAGAGTGGGGGGCATGTCTAGAGACAGTGGGGGGGCAAGGTGGTGGTGGTGGGGCTCCACAGTGCTGTGGGACCCTGGGCAAGGAGGGCAAGGATCGACCAGTAGCAAGATGAGGGCAGGAGAAGAGTAAGAGAAGCCCTCCTTTGAGCTCAACATAGGAATATGGCTCCTTGGAGAGAGGGTAGAGCATTGCAGACCACAGCCCTGCTTTTTAGCAACTGGTTCAGCATCCGGGTTGACTACAGCAGTTAGGGGGCTGGACACCCCCCTGACAAGCTCACCTTCTTTGTGGTTGTCCCAGATATGAAGAGAGAACAGCTGAGGCTCTGACTCCACCAGTCCATGTTCTTTCTGGCTCTGAACTTTTTTTAAAGCCAATTTTGTAAATGCTGAATGATTTGGGCATATGTGTTTATATCTTTTTTTATTTTTTTTCCCTAAATGAACATTTCCAAAAATCAGTTAAAAAAAAAAAAAAAAAAAAGAAGACAAAAACAATTGACAAAAAATGTTTTTTTCTGGAAGCTTTTCTTTGTTCTGAACAGTTGTGCACAAATGATAGTTTCTTGTTACAAAGTAAGTATTCCAGCCAGCATTATACAGAGTATTTTCCTCAATTAAACATATATTTTCCCTGTCAGCTTGCTGTACCTGATTCTGTTATTTTTTAAAAGGAAGTTTGATTAAAATCCATTTGTTCACCACAAATCATTTTAAACTGCCAGCCTTAAATAGGTGGTAACTGAGAAATATCACCAAAACAAATTACATCACCTCCTCTGAGTTGCTAACTGAGCTTTGAAATTCTTCCTTTCTCCAAGTGGGTTCAAGGAAAGTGCATGCCAGTCCACGTTCACTCTGAAGCAAACTCTGTGTGCTGGATATTCCCCCCTGATTCTGTATGGATACCATTTGTGTGCAGAACTGCATGGAACCAAAAGTTCAGCTTGTTCTAGTTCCTTCAGCAATGTCTCTCCAGAGGGAGCAGTGGCTTGGTGAACCAGTTTAGAAAAAGCAGGTTGACTGGGAAATCTCTCTAATCTTGCAGAAGTTAATTGTAACAGATTATACTAGCTTCTCCAGCTGACTCTCAACCTGCAGTTCTCACAAAGTCTTTCTCTGTAAATGGACTAAATTGGAGTTGCAATTCCAAGGAGACAAAGATGGCTTTCACTGTTCATCCATAGAAGATGCCCCATAGTTAGCTAATGTCAGCTGTTTCTTAGAATGAGAAAAATAGGTAAATACACAAACTTAAAGAGAACATCTGGTGCTCTATGACAAACAGGACTGGTCTGTGCTGTTACAGCAGTTGCTTTTCTGAGCTTCTCTGTAGGAGAAGTTCTCGCCCTGGCTGATCACCAAATAAATGGGACAATATTTTACATACTCTATTTACCTGTGTGTAATTTGGCATTGGCCATCCACTGAACTGTGTTTATATGAGAATACTCTCAGGATAATATAATACCCCATGTGCATAAACTTCATCTGACTGGAACGTGAGGCTGTATGGGTAAAGTTATGATCTGTTACATACAAGGAGAATATATCACTTTTATTTTACCTTCTTGAATATAAAATTCCTTACTATTTTTTGTTTCCACTATTACTCCTGAAGAGTAGTTACAGTGAAGTAATTAATAGAAAATTACATTCATAATAACACCTGTTCATTAATTAACATAACAAAAATCAGTCAAAAATAATTAACTGAAAGAAAAAGGAAAAAAAAATTGTATAAAACAATCAAATGATGAAACATCAGGTATAGCACAATAGAATTAAATAAGAGCTATTATGCAGCAATTCGAGTTGAAGGTCTGGTTTTTAGGCTAGTTCTATATCTCAATGGTGCTCATTCTCTCTGTATGCCAAGTCCTGCTTGTCTCAAGCAACATGGCAGCTCTTTCCATTACTTTTCAATTTTATGATTATACAGAAGTTTTAGAAAGTAGGTTAGGTCAGTCTAACCTGAAGCTAAGTGTATAAAGCTGCAGAATGATCTTACAATTCTAAGTATCTGTAAGCAGAGGGAATGTCAAAACCAGGTAATCCACATTTAGAAAAAAACGATGTTCAGAGATGGGATCATCAAATATTACTTGACAAAGAAGCTGGAAAGGCATTGTTGATCATTTTCCTAAAATGATCAACCTAAAATTCATCCTGAATTTTAGCAACAAATTGAGTAGGGCAAGGTATTCACTGCTTTTGTAGTGCAATACCTTATTCACTAACTTGGTGTTGAGGACTTCATTGTTTTTTCACTGAAAGCATCACAGTATTTAATTACATGAGAAAAGAGAGGAAAACCTGTGCAAATAGTTAAAATGTTTTAGAGTTGCAGCTCTTCTCAATATCTGAGAAAAATGATTGCAGGTAAGTAAACAAAAGATGCCACTAAAAAATGTAAACATCAAATGAGATTTGAAGTTGATAGCTTCAGATGTACTGAAGTGTAAACATATAGTGAAAAACATTATTTACCAGAGGACAGCCTCTGTCTGTGAAAAGCCAGCATCTGAGAAAGTGATGATGATTCAACTGATGTAACTGAACACATGTAAAGATAACAGAATTTGCTAGAGAAAAAAGCCTGAAAAGTTGAGAAGATCAACACTGGTGACAACACCCAGGTAAAATAGCCTTACAAATCAGAGTAAAATACTCCTTGTTATTTTCCTTATGAGATCTAAAAGACAGATTGTGTTTCTATTTGAGGACCAAGTTGATTTGTAGAAACACAGAGATGCTGCAGAAGATATTTTGCAGATGTGACAGAGTCGAAGTTAAGAAAAACTTTTACATTTCATTGTCAGCTACTTGAGGGGGATTCACTTCCTACTGAAACATTTGAAGTTTTATTGTATGAAGTTGAAAATCCCATGCAAATGTTTTCAATATAGATTTTAATTTCACCGATAAAGTTTGTCGTTGCAAGTTGTTTGATATCAGCAGGAATTTCCTTGTTAAGGGAAGATAAGCATTAAACGAGCACTGTGCACTTCTAAATATCCATATCCACTTACTTTTTTTTGGAGTGTGCTTTTCACTTTTTTTGAGTACTCTGAAGTCCGTTATCTCCTGAGCACTTGAGGGTTCCTTCACTTCCTTCTCTGGAACTGACCTTTCAAGGTCCTTGATCAAGATCTCTCCCTCTGCCAGTGTTTACAGCTCTCTGTCGGCTCATCGGTCAAGTAGGATGTCCTTCATTGAAGTGTTTCCAGGAAGGATGTTTCTACCAGATGCATTCCTTATGCTGCACAGCAAACAGAAACGCTTTCATGTACTCATGGAAACATGCTCACAGGCCACAGCATTAGGAGTGGGGACATAAATTCCTCTAATGTCCCTTTTTGGATCAGAGACCTGATTTATGCCCTTTTGTGTCAGAGGCTTGACTGATGCACATTGATGTAAAAGAACTCACTGTAGCAATGTCTTCAACCATATCTGGATGATCTCAGGTAGCACTCTACCTGTCTGTTTGTCCACTTGCTCTTGCAAGCCTGTCCTGTGATAGGGAAAAAAAGGCTGATGAACTGAGAAACAAAGCAGACTCACAAAGACTCAACAGTGCAGCTAAGTGTGTATGTGCTCTGCCATGCTGTAGCAGCTTTACTAACAGCACTAGAGCAGAAGTGATCTCCAGCTAATGTTCCAGCAGGGCTAACTGACCTGGCTCACTGCTGTGCCTCATGGCTTACACTTCAGAGCTTACACTTATTCAACTGGGTGCAAAGCCAGAGCAAAATGCCATGTAGATATAGACTAAATCTGCTCAGAGAAGCATCACAGTACCTTACACAAGACAGGTAATAGGATTAAAAGTATCATTATGTCTCCTTTCGTGAAGTTATTGCCCTCTGGCAGAGCCCACAGTGGCAGGAACTTTGCAGCTCTACTATGTAGCTGTGAAGCTGAAATTGCAGACACTGCACACGGGCAGGTACCTTCCTTGCTCCATAGGATCAGTTGCAGCCTCCACCCTCACAGAGTGTTGCTGGTGTAGCCTGGGGTGTGCAGGCAGTGCATATGGGGAATGCCCCCACACAGGCACCCCTCAGAGCTACCAGAGTGGTTTTGGCCCATGCCTAGTTGCTTTTTAAGTACTGGGCCTTCAAATTCACCTAGCATAGTTTTAGTTTCTACTCTGTTCACAGCAGGAGGTATAGCTGTGTATTTGTAACTGGCTATGGCACATTAACATCTCACCCAGAACACAAGCACTTAATTGCTTGCTGGCAGAGATATCCTCCATTTGGCATCCATCCTGCTGTATCACTCTGTGATGAACAACATAAAAGATATGTTTATCACAGTTGGGAATGTGAGAGGGCAAAGGGAAAACCAGTAACACTAAAGATAGTAGTTTTAATTCTATTATCTTTGATCCAGAAGGATTTTTTATCCCAACTGACTTATTTTTTCCTAAAATAATTTAATATAATTTGGGGGGAACTGGGTTACAGTCCTATTGTAAACAATGAAAACTCCATTCAAGTCAATCCCAGCTTGTGCTGCATCTAAATGAGCTCTTCTGCCTGGAATTCAGGACAGAAGTTGTTTGCCTAAACACATGAACATTGTATTATTTATCCAAGAAGATTTTGTTTTAATAAATACAAGATCTGAATTCAGAATAGACCACTCCTATGCTCACTGGCACATGTCAGAGTTGAAATTTTATTTCTTTTCAAGCTGGAAACTCTTCTGTTCTGTGTGTGTTCACTTGTGTTTTGGTTTTTTTTTAAATCAGAGAATAATTATATTGCATAATCTTTTCTGATTTGGGCTATTACCAAGTCAACTCTCAATTTCCATCAAGTTTTTTTGGTGTCTGCATCAGGAAGAATCATTGAAAAGACAGTATTAATCTATTTTAAATTTTTTAAATGTTAACTTTTATCTGTTTTAACTGCTATTTTTAACTAATGTCAGCCCTTGTTTGAGAAGCCTGAGTTATCAGCCCTGTCAAATTGGAGTTTCTTTTGAGGGGAGACTGCTCTGAGCTTAAAGATCTTTTCAAGAGAAGCCCATGAGAATGGCTACATATGGTGGGACTGTTGTTTTTTCTCTTTAGTTTTCTCCTTTCTTTTGACAGTACTCCTGTTGACAAGTTCAGAGACCTGCAACTGGGGTGGACCTCTGGGCTGTGATATCCAGGCCACTGTGGCACTGGGTCATATAAACACAGGGAGGTAAACATGTTGTGTATCACAGGTGAGGGGTGAAATCTTCAGGAGGAATGGGAAACGTCATAAAAAGGCTTGAAACAGCACTTTTAACCACCAGCAGCTGGCCTTGTTCTGAGTTGCCCTGGTATAAATCAGTAATAATTTCATGGAGTCAGGTGGACTTGCTCCAGTATGACGCCAGTTCAAGTGAGAAGAGCATATTTTGAAAGGAGAGTTTGCTTCCCTCTTCCTCCACTGATTTACATGTTTTAACCATTAAGGATGATGACAGAAGAGAGAAAACTCCCTCCATCATGATCAGTGAACACTCCACATTGAAACAAACCACTCAGAGCCAGATACCATGAAATAAGACAGCCACGAGTTCAGCAGGACATTTCCCTCCCGCTCCCACAACCTGTGTCCGTCTGAGGCACTCCCTACACTCAGTCACTCTCGGCAGCTTGCGCAGTTATTTGAGTCAGCTGCTTTTTCGCTGCTCTCCCCACGTGTAAGGTGTCCCTCCTGGGCACACAAAAACTTCCTAAACAAATGCTGCATGAGGAGTCTGGTGAGCAGGAAGGGAGCACTCCTGCTGCTCCCAGTACCTGCTGGAGAACATCCCAAGGGATTGGGTATGACGTCTAGCAGCTGCCTTCCACATGTGTTCTCATCTTTGCTGATAACCGTAATGTCTGTGTATAAATAGTAGCTCTCCCTTTTTATATCCTTCTCCTGCCTGATTCACTCGATGATGCAGCATCAGTGACGTTTGACTTGCTGTCATGGCAATCACAAAAGGAGGGTTTCGTAAACATTGGATTGTGACATCTGAATGAATCAGGAAGGAGGAGTAGGAGGGGCAAGCCCTGTGAGAGAGCTGCACCTGAGCCAGCCTTGGCCCCCGTCCCCAGCTGAAGGAAATGAGCACAGGGAAGATGTGACATTCATGTAGAGCAAGATAAGAGCAAACCGCTTGGGAATAATAGGAGAGCTGGAGAGAGGAGGTCAAGTCTGCTAGGAAAAACTTCTGTATCAGGGGTGTGAGTCAAAGATAGGGTTGGGAGTGCTGCTGACAAACACTGAGAAAACACTCTAAACATGACTTTTACTTTCTGTTGTGGAGAAAAATTAAATGAAATGGAAGCTGCAGCTGAACTGGGAGCCAGGTTAAGCAGAAGAAAAAGCTTACTTCAACACATACAGGGGGAACCATAGAAATCAAAAAGAAAAGGAGAATGTGAAAGGCTGACCTCCAGGCTGAAAGCATTTTTTGTTGCTGTGTTCTGAACGTGCTTCTGCTCTGAGTCAAATTACACCCCCTTTTAGCCTCCTAGCTGCAACAGGAAAATCTGGACCTGTGTCCAGATGGTATGGGGGGTGTGAATGGGGGGCCTCACAGTGTGACACACAAAATCTGGTACAGTCAGTAGAAAGATCTACTGACTATAGGAAGACCAAAGACAAGGGGAAGGATTCAATTCCTCCTCCCTGATGGATTTGGAGCACTCTCAACAGCTCATGCCCCTCTCTAGCTGTACGCCCCAGCCCACAGCTTTGTGTTCAAAACTTCATATGGAGAGGTGGGGAGGCCTTACTTTGAACAAAAGATGAAAAATGTGTGGTGATAGTGTGTTGACATTCAGTGGTTGGGCTGTTCAGCCATGGTGTGGGAGACATTTCATCAGTGAGGACTGACTGACTGCTGTTTGCCACCTCCTGGGAAGGCTGAACTGGAGAGGAGGGTACGTTATCCTCCCAGTTTCCTGTGCTTCTATGCACAACTTTCCTGGGCATAAGACAACTATTTCTTTCTGCATTTCAAGGATATATGCATACTTTACATGAAGCAACCTTTGAATAAAAATACAGAGCAGGCCTTAAAGCAGGGATTTCCCCATTTTTAGGGGAGGAATGTCCTAAATAACTAGCAAAGACTAAATTATTCTTTGTTTTCTTTATGGCTGTGTAAATTAGTTATTTTTATATACAGTTGAGACATTCCCAAGAAAGACTCACACTTGCCAGACCTGCCCCAGAAGAGTGTGAGCCCAGTGGTTGGGGCTCTGTGTCAGACTGAGGAATGCTGGCTCACCTCCTTTTAGGCAAAGGAGAGAAGTAACTCAGACAAGGAACACCCCAGCTTCTGAGCTAAGCCATGAGAGCAGAGCTCACTTGTGACATTTTCAAAGAAACCCATAGATGCAGGGTGTAAGTACTTTGTCTCTTCTCACTCTAGGTCATAGATGGAGAGGAGAACATTCAGAAAAGAGAGGAGTAAGAAAATAGCACAAGTTGCACAGATTTAGTGTTCAGAGGCTCCTATTCATTTCTGTAATGAGCATGTGGAGTCACAGTCATCCTCAGCATAAGTCTCCAGACTGACTTTTGCACTTGTTAAACAGTATACTAAAAACTTGTCATCTCACTAGTTATTAAAACCTTTAATGACGAAGATTCAACATTCTTCCTAGACAAGCTTCTACTTTATACTTTTCTTACCATTAGAAAATGTTTCCTAAGATGTAATCAGAATCTTGTGTACTATATTATAAGCCCTGTATATCTTGTATCCTGTAGCAGTCTGTGTGCCACTGTTGGTGACCTTCAAAAATTTGTGATAGGTGTGGAAGGATCCAGAAGGCTGGGCCAAAGCATCTACTTTTTCTCAAAGGAGCTTAAAAAGGAAAAGCAAGAGTGTACCTATCAGTCTAACTTCATTTCTTGGAGAAAGAATTTCAGAAATAGTCAAACAAGCTGAGAACCCTTGAAAAAGATGTAATAAATAACAGAGGTGAATGTACAAACACTGAGAGAGATGACTATTAGGCAGCTTATCTTTGTCAATAAAGTTTCATGTCAAAACAGACATATTTTTATGTGATATGCAACAGATTTTGTGAACAGGGGTAAAGCAGTAGGTGTCATAAAAGCAGTAAAAGGGTTTTGAAACTGTTTCAGATACCTCTAATTAGTAACGAAGAGGGTATGATTTTTATGGCACTTGTATGAGACATAGAACTGTTTGAAAAATGCCCTCACAGAGCTGTTATCAATGTTTCACCACTAGAAAAGAAGCTGATATTGAATATTCAGCAGGATTTTTCCCTAGGTCTGATTCTGTTCAATATTTTTCATTCCTATCTCTGATTGAATATTGAGTGTGCTTATTAATTTGCAGATGATATAAAGTGTACAGGTACACTGGAGGGCAGGACTAAAATTCAAAATGATCTTGACAAGCTGCAGAAATAATTATAATAATGATAGGGCAAAACTCAGAGGAACAGTAACAAGGTATTTTTCTTTGGCAGGACCATTCACCTATACAAGTAGAGACCAGGAAACAAAGTAATTATTTGGGTGAGGATTTGTATTCTCTAAGTACATCACAAGCTGAGCATTTCATGCTGTTGCAATAAACAAGTGGTTGAAATATGGAGTTAGAAGTAAAATGATTAACTTATCTTTCAATTTCAATTTAAGATGATGAGATATTGGTGTCCCCAGTTGTTGCACCATATTTCCAAAATGATACAGGCCAGCTGAAAAAAATCCCACCAACAATGATCAAAGGACCAGACAGCATAACCCGTGAGGAAGGATAAACAGAATCAAGGTTATCAAGCTAAAGAAGAGATGTTTGGGGGTAGAAGGGACAAGGAAGAACAAGTCTTAAAAGTTTGTTTTCAAGAGAAAGGAACTAATCTATTCTTCATGACTGTACAGGATACAAGATATACAGGGTTTATAATATAGTACAAAAGATTCTGATTACATCTTAGGAAACATTTTCTAATGGTAAGAAAAGTATAATAGTAGAGGAGTTGTCTAGGAAGAATGTTGAATCTTCGTCACTGAAGATTTTAATAACTGGTAGGATGACAATATAACTACCATAAATATAGTTGTTTCTCCATTGAGGAAGATGAATTCTAGAAGCTTTCTACCCTGTGATTCTATGTTAATTATGATGCAGAGTTTTCAGCCTGCTTTTCTTCATTACTAAACCTCTTTGAAAAAGAAGGGATGATTAAGTGAATGTAAAGCTATTTTAGGCAACTTTTCATTTTTTCTTTGTTTTCTTTCCAGCATGCATGTGTATGTCCAGCTTTCTAGATAGCGTAAAGGTTGTGGGGTCATTCCAGGAGCTAGAGAGGATGGGACTTTCTGACAATCTTACTTTAAGATCAAGATATAACCTTTGTCAAATTATCTGCATGCAGAGTTAATACACAGACACACCACAAAGGCCCAGGCATGGCTGGAATGGCAGTAGTTAGTGCAGGACAACTGTGTGTGAAACTACATAGAAGGAAGGACAAAATATAAGTTCTGCCACCTTGTAACCTTATTTTGGTGTTGTCTTATAAAACAAATTAGGCATAAATTGTTGCCAGAAACACAGAAGTTCTGTGCTTCTGGGTCTTCTTCAGTGGTTGCTAAACTTGCCATATGTACCCATTTAAGTTTTGCTGGAACCATGGAACTTATCCCAAAGCAAAAGAGAGAAGTCCTGTTCCTTTATCCCTCTGAACATAAAAACAGAGTGCAGCTCACTGTATGTGATTGCCCTCTGTAAACAAGAGCTGAGCTGTGACCAAAATCCAAGATCTGGATTTCTGTCTTATTTATGAATATTAGAATTTTGCAAGTGGTCCCTTGACTCACAGTAAATAAACTATGGATATACACTCACTCATCTACTACCACAGTGATATTCACAATCACTTTATATTCTATAGAAAGGTAGAGTTGGTCAAACCAGAAGTCCATGTCTGAACAACCCCCAAAATAAAGTCTGTTAAACACAGCAGTCAGTGAGGAGATTGCCAATGACTAAAAAAAGAATTTCATTCAGACTCTCAGGATTTTCAAAAAAGAAGTTCTGTTTCATATATTCCATGTTTCATATATTTCATCTATTTCCATCTGAAGGAGAAATTTCTTATGTAAATTAAGAAGTAGTTTTTGAAAATATAATTTATGCATATTTGTCTTATTCTTGTTTGCATAGTTATCATTGTGAAATAAATGGTTGAACTGTCAATAAAACTTCCATCTTCTCTCTCTGTATAGATTCTTGCCAGTACAAATGCAGCAAGAACACAGAGTGCTTTCTCTCCTCTGGAGCTGGAGTTATATGGCCTTTAGTACACCATGCAGTACACCGACTGTGCTGCAGCACACCTGAAGAAATTTTAGCCATGCTATTGTAGGGTATAGGAAAGCATTTGACATCACCTATTATGCTCTAATAGCAGTCACTAAATCCCACCCAAGACACTCACCTACTCTCTCTGGACTACAAGAGGACTTTTCCCCAGAGTTTCTGTTATGTTAGTTTTACTGTAAGGCTAGTTTCCTAAAAATAAGTCAGTATTTCCGTCAAGACAATGGTTATTCAGTGTGGTCCATGAAAAGTAACTCAGAAACCCACCATTTTAATGGTTAAGGTCTGTGCTTTGCTGCTCAAAAGCTATGGCTTAGTTTTTCTGAACATCATGAGTCATTACAACTAGTGCTGGGAATTCCCATTAATCTCTTACAGTCACCCATGAACACATGCATTAATTTTTTCCTTCAATTCAAAGAAAAGTTAAGCACTGTGGTCACCATATGCTCTCCTTCAACATGGGATTAAAGGATTTTATGATCATTAACACTGTATCAAGGTCCTGACACTTCTTTTTATTAAACTAAGGTTGATTTGGTCCATAGATCTTATATACTTGCTCCCCTATAAGGACTGCTGAGATTAATTTGTCATTAGTAAGACTATCTGGGCACAAAATTGGAAAATAAGGAAATAGACAAATTGGAAACATAGCCCTAAAAGTGAAGTGCTTCACAGCATGTAGTGTGTGTAACCATGGCAAACGATGACAGAAGTAAATACTCACAGGAATGGACGTAAGGAGAGCAATCAAATGCTTTATCAGCCAGGCTATTTTCTCTGAAAAATCATAGAATCATAGAATGTTAGGGGTTGGAAGGGACCTCTGGAGATCATTGAGTCCAACCCCCCTGCCAGCACAGGAACACCCAGGGCAGGATATGCAGGAACAGATCCAGGCAGGTCTTGAAAGTCTCCAGAGAAGGAGACTCCACAACCTCTCTTGGCAGCTTGTTCCAGTGCTCTGTCACTCTCACAGTGAAAACAATTTTTCCTCATGTTGAGGTGGAAGTTCCTGTGTTTCACCTTGCTACCATTACCTCTTGTCCTATCACAGGGCACAACTGAAAAGAGACTGGCCCCTTCTACTTGACACCCACCCTTCAGATATTTGTAAACATTGATCCTCAGTCTTCTCTCTTCCAGGCTGAACAGCCCCAGGGCTCTCAGCCTTTCCTCATAAGGGAGATGTTCCAGTCCCTTCATCACCTTTGTAGCTCTCCATTCAATGTGTGTATCCATTAGGAGAGATGGTTAAAAAGCAGCTTTTGAACAAGCAGTTATTGTAAAGGCTGTTGCATAGGATAGTATGCAGCAATTTGGTTTGCAGGCTTTTGACAAATGTGGGTAAAGCTTCACTGTACCTTCTAAACTGGCTTATTATAATAGTCTTTTTTTGATAAATTTGTTATGTGATATAGCTTGATTCCAGTGCTTTCTGAAGACCAACCATCCTGAGGAGAACTGTGACTGTTAGGTCAGTTACCCAGATCACCTCTGATTTCTTTTAAGGGAGATGAAGATCAGTCCAAGGATTATGGCATCATACTGTTTCTGATCACCCCCAGGCCTGGTCCTGAACCCCACATCTCTGGCTCACCATTTGACCACCAGTTTAAGCAATGAATTTTTGCCAAGCTAGTCGCCCCTTTGGGGACTGTCCTTCCCCCCGCTGGAGGCTTGTACCCTTGTTTCAGCACATCTGGGTTACAGCAACTGGATAATAACCAGGAAGATTCAATCTCCAGATTATTTCTGGGTGCCAGCCAAAATGTCAAAAGACATAGGTATCTGGCCAGATTCTCTCTCATTTGCATTCATGTCCCTTTATTCTGCTGTCATTTCACTTTACTGTTCGGTAATGTAAATGAGAATCAGGCCCTTGGCCATTATAAATCTATGGTATACATCAAAACATGGAGAAGGGTAACCGGAGGCCTTGGCAATTAGTGTTGTGAGTCTGTAATATGTTTCTTTGTTCATACATCACAGTGTGTGATTCTTCAGATCCTGTCCAACTAACACCTCAGCCAAGCATTTCACTTGACACAAGTTTGTATTTGGGATCCAAAATCTGCTGAGCTTCAGTGTGACTCTTCTGCAGACACTCTTTAATCTCAATTCTATTCTTTCTTCTAAACCTGGAGTATATCCACATAAAGGATTGCATTTATATATATTGTGCTTAACTCCCTCTCTCCCAAAGCCCTGAATACACAGGTCTCACTTAACACCTGGCATGATTAAAAGTTCTTGCTTTAATTACCTTAACCTTGTGAACATGCAACGTGAATCTTTCCACTCTTTCTTTAATATGATATCTTTGTCTTTTCAATACTTTCAAAGATAGGAAAAATGCATCTTTGGGACACATTGCCATCAAATCTAAAGGGATTAAAATATAACTCAAATGAAAGCTGTCCTGGCCTGTTAACCATACACCAGGAAAGCACCTGCCGTGTCTTAGTATTGTATTTCAATCCAGTATCACCTTGACTTTGTTTTCATTCATATCTTGCATACTATCACGTTATGCTGAAAATTAAAAGCCATATTCTTCTTCATCTTTAGCACCTCTCTAGGGTCAGCAAAGGAGACTACTGCTTGCTTTTCTAGTGGTAGTTGTGCCCAAGCACAATTCAGAGCAGCTGGCAGGCTGTTCCAGATGTTCTCATATGGTCCCTGACCCATCCATGGGTGGCTTACCGGTGCCTGCAGTGCTCTGGCAGCTCACTCTCTTTACCACTACAATGACTCCATAGCAAAATCAAGGAAAAATAATTTAAGAATGAGCTAAGACAATTTTATATTTATTAAGTCTTTTTACAATGGGGACTATAACCCTTGTCTTTCTGTATATCTAGGAAAGGTGCAGAAGATCTTCTAAAGTAGAAAGCTTATGGCCCTTCAGACATAAAGCCACAGATAGATAGGCAAGCAGCCATCTGCAGCTCCCTCTGAAACCTATCCCAGTGTTGCAATGTTTGGATCACCTGGGATGTAATGTTGTTGCTCTCCCTTCTGCAACTGGCATTTTTTGAGTCCTAAACTGTGTATTCCTCCCTATCTAAATGGAAGGACTGTAAAATGGCTTCCACGACTTGTACCCTGTGTCCTCAGATGCTTAAACATCATAGCTCCTTTTAGGACGCTGTCCTCACCAGATGAGAGCAGTTTCACTTCATACCCATTTCTGCTGTGAATATAATGCCATTCTTGGGCAGGGTAAAGCATAATTCAGATGACATGGCATAGCATATATCCTTCTGGATCCCCCTAACCACATGTTTCCTAGTACACAGCTCTCCTCACATCAGTGGGAGTTGAAGTTTTCATACCGGGTGCTGGTGAATATCTGATTACAAGCCAAAAGGCTATGGCTCCTGAAGGCAGGCTTGTGTGCTCTGAGAAGGCAGGAACATGTTGTAACAGAGAGAAGTTGTGGGAGCTCACACTTACAGCGCACGTGAATGAAGCCTTTGCTGGGGTTTGAGTAGGAACACCAAGCCTCATGTGAGCAGATTTCAACAGCATTAGGATCCTGCGATTAAACCCATTGAAATAAAGGGTAATCTTTGCTGCAATTTTTTTTTTAAAGCATCTGGATCACCTTTTTGTGTTAACACTTATCCAGGAGCAACTTTCCCATCTTCTTGCAGAAGGAATGTTTTCTTTTTTGCACCTCCTCTTTGTTGCCAGATGAAACCAAATTGGATTTATGACTCTCACTAAGGGTTGTAGAGAAGCCAAGTGATTTGAAAGGGAAAAGCAGAATAACTTGCACAAAGATATGTTCTTAATTAAAAACATGTTTTGAAGTATTGCATAAAGAACTATTAATTGTTGCCCCATCAATTATGCGATATTATATCCGTGTGGAAGTTATTTGCTGTCACTTCAAGTCTATGGTAGGTTATTTGCTCTAGGCTCTTTTTTTTCATTCTCAACACTGCCTTATTTTTTTTTTTTTTTTTTTCAGGATTGAATTAAACTACCTCAAGAAGAGGAATTTTTCTATTTCCTGTTAATGTTCTTATTCCTTTTTTTTTTTTTCTCTATTTTTTTTTCTATTAGGACAGAGGTTTCTAACAATCACGTTTGGCCCCTTATGTACTCCAACCTGTTCCCTTATGAAGCTTCTGCCAAAAAGTTTTGCAACCTCAAGTAGTAACTCAGCATGAAAAATTCAGAGCAGAAGTTCTGGTGTCTCTATCTTCCCTGACCTGGACCATGGTTTTCTATATATAACACTTTTTCTCTCAGAGGACTCAGCAGAAGCTCATGCTGCTTGAGGGGGAGTGGGCTGCTCCACACTGCAGCTGTTGGAAATGGAAAAACCTTCTTCATTTTTCTCCTCTGCTCAGAGGCTAAAGCAGATAAATGTCACATCTTCTATAGCCCCTGCTCATCCCAGAACCAAAATTCCTCAGGTAATGTACAGAGTCTTATGTCCTACGCTGTATGCAGAGGCCTTTTTATCCCTGCCAGCCAAAAAATTACTTTCAAAGGTGGGAATCCCAAGGATAGCATCACCTAATGGAAGAAATGGATGGGTTTGCTAATATATATATTGACTTTTAAACTTTGAAATGTCCTCTAAAACACATTTATTTTTTACCTCCAGGTGTATTCACATATGGAGAATGCTGTAAGGGGACATAGGGAGCAGACAGAGGCCCTGTTCATGCACAGATCGTACAATATTATACCAAGTGGGCCACTGGAGCAGGGATTAGACTAGATTTCCACAGCACCTGCTAAATAGGTCAAATGCAACACTGCATGATAATACATACTCCCAGCTGCATACTTAGTCCTCAGCAGATGAACATTGAAGTGGAATAGCCTGTGCAGAGGAAAGCCCTGCATCTTTCACATCATGGCATGACAATGTTTTTTGTTGGTATTTTTTTCCCTAGGGAAAGTCTTTTTGCATTCCTGACTCTTGTAATCTGGATGAGGGCACAGACAGCTGAGCAAGGAGGGTTAGAGGCAGCTTCAATGCACAGATCTGATCTGGCTGAATGCTGAAAGCAGAGTGTAAAATTTGTGAATGGCAGGTGTGGGTGGTGTTACTGGGCATTAGCATACTTAAGGGAAATGCTGGGAGTTCAGTACTTTGGTCCTCTTATAAGCACACAGGCAAAGCCATGCTAGGTATTCATTAAAGAACTCTGCTGGCTGGGATGGGACAGGAAGGAGATAGATAAAAGACTTTTCCCATCAATGGTTTTTCTGACAACACTTTTTTACAGCCAACCGTCACAAAGCCAAACACTATAAGTGATGATCTCTCAAAGGGGTAACGTCTCTATCCTACTCTTGATTGCTTTAATTTAGATTTCAACCAATGCTGCATACCTATAGGATGTAAGCCAGACAAGTCACTCAGGGATGTGTCCTTCCTATGCTGGCAAATGAGATATAAGCCGAGAGTGATGACTCTCATCCCGTCTTTCTGCCCAAATACATTTTCCTTCCTCCTCATAACCCAGGGAACAAAGGCTGTACTTCACACTTCTGGCTATTTTTCACTCCTCTGAGCACAGATTTGCAACTTTGCTCCCTGTGTTCAACTAAAGGAAAAGTGCAATCTAGTAGTGGTAAAGCTCGTCACAAATTTGGTATGTATTTCAGAGTTTTTCTTACTCCATATGTAGCGTTCTGTTTAACTTAGTTACCTTTGAGGTCTCTCCCTTCCAATTAAATTTATTTTAAATTGGCGATGGGTTCAAAATAGACAGACAGGGAGTGTGATCGTATCAGCTTTTTTCTCTTAGGCAACTGCGCTTAGAAACAACGTAGCCTATAGAAATAGAGAGAAGTCATCTAGTTTGTTTTTCCCCAGTACTTTTACTGTTGCAGACAGCTGGCAATGGCTGCATATTGTTTGAAAAGTCTTTTTTTTTATAAAGTACATATCATTTAATGGTGAACAAAATGATGTGTTAACATACTGGTGTGTCATTTTCTGTTCCCTCTTAAAAAAAATCACAAAACCCAGAATGTATTTAAAATTCTTGAATAAAAAAATAAAAAACATGAGAGAGCAGACAAAAAATAACATAAACAAAGTTTAATGAAAAGTTTCTTATAATTTTTATAGGATTTTCTAATAAGTAAAAGGCAGGAAATAACTTGAGACAGAGCTCTCTCCTTCTGTGCCTGACTCCTCCCAGGGTTCGAATGCCTCATAACATCTCTGGAGCTCACCCATATGAGAAACATCTGCAGTTTAACTGTTTAAATGCTGCACTCTCTCTAGCTGGGAAGTGGGTTTTGATTAACTGCTGGAAGGAAAGGAAAGAGAAAATTCACCATTTTAATTATTGTAATTAAAAGTCAGTATGGGGACATATTATAGCAGAAGAGCTTAACTCATGGAAATAGGAGGAAGTATGTCCAATTTCATATTTAATTGCTTTCTGTGCTGATTATAGAAAAGGTACACTGAACAATTCTTTAAATGTTCAGTATACAGAATTTTAATGGGCAATATGAGCAAGATGTGCTCTATTTAAGACAGGAATGTAGAAGACGTCAGTGAAAACCTGACTCACAATTTCTGTGGTTTCACAGCTTGCCTTGTAAATAACAAATAAAGTAAGAGGCACTTGAAAAATGATCACCCAAAAAAGGCTTTATTACTCAGGAAAAGCTGTTCTACAACATGAGTGGTTAATAATGCACTTCAAGACTGACTAAAAAAATCTGTATGGAATCTAAAAATGTGTGTAACCTTAAAAATAGAGATATATCTACAATATTTTTAGTGATACAGAAGTGTGTGTATCTGCTCTGTAAAACACGCACATGTTGGAGTTGTACAGCAGTACAACAGTAGTCTTTGTGGAGATCCAAACAATGTTGGCTAGACATAGGTAGGGATATAGAGGGCTAGATGCTTAGATAGGGTTTAGTTGGGTGCCCTCAACAATTTTAAAAGCATATGCTTATAATATTTCATCTCAAGGAAGTTATCTGAAACAAGATATTATTGAAATGCTAAAAGGTTACCTTAAAGTATATCATTTTGATGGATTGACCAGTGAATAACTGCTATCAGTGTGCTCATGTGCAATGACTGTACCAATTGTGTTTTTGGAGGGAGAGTCCTGAAACAGGCAGCTAAGACTGTGAGAATTGGTCCACTGTCTAAAAAAATGTGGAAGCATAAAAAAAAGGGAGGTTGGACATTTTATGTACTTGGTGTCCTTTCTAGGGATGCAAGGCTCTTATTTGATTCTTGACCCGAACTGAAATGTACGGACAATTCCACTGTTTTTATCATAAATAAGAAAACTTTCAAATTACCATATTTACTTCTATACTTACAGTTTTAATAAAACATAGCCTATAGCTAAAAGTTCACCTACAAATTCATGATAAACCCTGTAGGTTTTCTTTTTTGTAAATAGTGTGACGGTGACTCCCAGAATTTGCTAATACAATTTTATATCCTCATCTATTTGATATTTTTTTCTCCATACTTTCTAGGTCTTGATCTTGTACCCATTTAAAGAGTCAGCTTGCCACAGGAAGAAGGCTCCACCGCTACCCTTTAACACAGAGGGACAATATTCTATACCTGAGCAGTTCAGCAGCTCCCTGTGGAGAAGGGTGATACTGATTTTGGGTTGTTTGAGTAACTAATTGGTGTAGCTTGCTTCTTCCACTGTGTGTGTCAACCACAGTGGAAGTGGTTTCTGGGCTGTGTGCACTTAGGTAGTGCTGGTGGATCACTGAAAATCAAATTATTAGCAAGACTGCTAGAGTGTCCCAGATTTAGACCCTTTAAACATCTGAAAATGTTGCTGAGGTCTTTGCCTGCCTTTGATGATTTGTAGGGTGTTCCCAGGCTAATACCAGCTAGCAGCAGCATGCATTTCTGTAGCTTGAAACCATTTTTTTCAGATGGGAAAGGGGCACTAGATACTTAACTGCTTAATAAAAAAGAGGTGCCTGAAATGTTTTCTCAAGAAATGAGAGATGAGAAGGAGGAAATTGACAGGCTGAAAGTTCCCTAATTGACCCTGGCATGAATATACATGGCAAAGTATACAGGAAATGCTAATGATAACTATCTGGATCTACTACAATGAGGGCTCAAGTTGAGAGGCTGCATTCAGAAGAGAAGTTGAGATTAGACAAAAAAGTTAAATAGAAGCAACCAAGAGACTGTTTATTCTTTTCCTATTATTAGCCCAAAATGAAGGACATAAACAGAAACTATTCCAAAGTGCAGGGAGAATCAGAAGCACATTATGTGACCAGCTTGGCTAAATAATGATCAATTTTGCTGACCTCAATTACAAGAGAGAAGCATACAAAACCCAGAAACTGCATCAGTTGTTATTAAACACTACCTGAAGGAATCTGTCCTGGGTCTACTTCTGTTCAATATTTTCATTAATGACGTAGGTGACAGAATAGAAATTAATCTTAATAATTCTGCAGAGGACATGATGCTACAATGATCCCAGAAAACTCAACCCCCCCAAAACACAAGGATCAATTCCACACAGTATATTTAAATTGAAATGATCAGTTGTGTAAAAAGTGGATGGAAACAACTTGTTAGTTAGTGGCTCTTCAGAACATGATCTGGGGTTATAGGCGATCACATACCTTCTATAATTAAAAAAAAATCATGGTATTGCAAAGCTATTCAAACACTACATTGGGATATACAAACAGCAGAAACAGGCTATAGAGACATGAAGTAACCCTTCTGCTGTATTCAGCATCAGAAAGGCCTTAGCTGTAATGCTATGTTCAGTTTGGGGCTTCTCACTTTTATAATTTGATTGGTCCAGAGTTGTTAAAGAGCTAAAGAGCATAGTTTATGAGGGAAATGGAAAAATTCATATTGTTAACCCTGAAGAAGAAAAGATTGTGGGGGATCCAAACATTTTCAAGTATGTAGGGAGAGGAAAATTCAGACTTCTGAGATAAAAATAATAAACCACTGAGGTAACTTGCCTGAAGAGATAGTGGAGTTTCCATCATGAAGGAATTTTAAGTATGATTAGGAAATGCCAGGAAAGCCAGAGATAACTGGCACAATTATTACAGAGGGGAATGAACTAGATGGCCTGTGGGGATCCCTTCCACAAGGAAATTTCAGGAAAACATGGGAAGTTGCTGGTAATGTCCTTTTGTTTTATAGATCTGGCAACTGGTAAGCCATTGAAAACAAGGATAAAGTCTTTGTCATAGAGTTAGTCATCAGGAGAAAATAACCTAATTTTTTGGGGTTTGTTGATGGCTCGCAATTACCTGTCAGGTCAAATGAAACTTGTTCAGTAAGATGTAATGCCACCATTCTGCAAACAGCCTCTAAGGCACTTGTTATTTCCAATGCATCAGGAAGTGAGTTGGTGGAAAAGCTAATCTTAGGATTTGTTCTTGTAAACACTATGGTCTTTATTGTTAGGATTTTAAAAAT
>JAAGNO010011804.1:46800-79563 GCA_033439905.1 Ceryle rudis
TTCCAATTTCACTAACAAATCTTTTTTAAAATGAATTATATTCCTTTTACAACAAAAACATATTTAAAAATATATTTTTTCATCAGCTTCCACTTTTTAATCTTGAAGGAATAAAGCATTGAAGAAGTTACCTGGCTGATGTAATGAAACATTACATCCATTACATCTTTTCATGCACATAAAAATGTAATTTAGAACACAGTTATATTGGCCAAATTGTCCTACTTCTATTCCATCCCTTACAAAACTTCCTGGCCTGTTCACTCTCATTTGGGAGCCTGTAACCACGGCAGATGCAAGACGGCAATACTGACTGGGTCAGTAAAGCTGGCCTTTTGCTCCAAAGCCCTGTGCATTTCTGGAGGGACATGGTCAGGGGACCACTGCAACCTCATCCAGCCTTTTGGTCTCATATACAGAAAACACAAACACAGGAAATTTGTTATATTATTTCTAGGCTTCCCAGGTGCACTTCACTTTTTTATTAAAAGGCCATCCATCCTTAGGGTGAATTCGTACTAGTTACTTCTCCTAGATACTTCTTAATAGTTACTTCTCAAGTAAATTAAGTGAAACTCTAGCAAAAGGTGTATTGACACTTATGGAATCAGGATTTAAAAACCCCTTCTCTTTTATAATTAAAATACCCTATTTAATGTTGTTTCTACAGAGGGAACAGTCCTTTTTATTAAATTCTGAGGAATTATTCATTTTACATTACTCTAACATACCCCAGGGTTTTTAGTTAGAATTGAGATGGCTTTAATCCCAAAGACCTTGCAGTCACAAGTGACAGACATACACAAGTGGGAAAAGAGGGGTGGACAGAAAAAAAAGGGAGCATCACTCACAAGCGAAAGAACCAGAGCAGATGTGTGCAGACATCTAACTGATTTTACTTCTACAATTACTAATGATTATTATAGTAATTAATTTTTAATTAACTCTCTAATTGGATTTAATATTGCTAACATTCTTCCTTCATTTCACCTAATTTCTGCTAGAATGAGACTCATTAAATTTACCAATTTAATTCCAGAAATCCTAATTCATACTTAGATGTTATCAGCCCCACCTTGCCATTTCTGTTTAATATGTTTTACCCCTTGCCTTCTGCCTATAGGGATTTTTCCTGACTAGCTCTGAAGCATTTCCATTATCCCAACTTCCCTATTACCATAAAATCACCCTTAAAACAGAGCAACTTGCAGTAAAATAAAATAGGGAATATATTTACAAATTCAAGCAGAAACAACACTGCTGCAAATGTCTTGGGAAGAGTGAAAGTAAATGAAGAGAAAACTATGTACCCTACATACCCTAACACTTGATTATCTTGGAAGTCTCTTTCTGTGCTATTCAGCTGAAAAGCTATTAAGACCCCTCTTTGTGTTGCAGCTGAGGAGATATTTCTTCACTAACTTCTAAACTTTACTTTCTTGGAAGTATATGGCAGATATTGTTTTCTGTTAAGCGCCTCGTTTGGGGATCTCTTCAGATCCAGAATTTCTTCCCTCCTCCTTGTTTTTCATTTCTTCATTTCTGATTCAGTCAGGAAGCACTGAGGCACTGTCTCCCATCTCCAGTGCTGGAAAGGCATTGTTCTTTGGCTAAGTATTACTCCCTTGGCAACAACCTAAATTGCTTGTACATTTGTTGTGATGTCAACCTCTCTGTTAGGTGGGACAACGTTAAAATCCCATGATAGTATTTTTTTCAGAGCAAACTGTAGATTGAATAAAGAGGTAGAACTTCCTAAACATGTTTTGTGAAATGATATAACAAGGATGACAGCATGTGGAACTTTACTGCCTCTTGTTTCAGAGCAGCCTTCTTGTCGAGAAGACCAATTTTAATCAATGATAATTTTAGTGTAGTTGGTCTTTAGCCCTTTCTGTGTTGTGTTTGCCCTCTGTCCTATTTCTTCAACTGCTGCTTTTGATGGCAGAATCTCCCCAATGCATCTTCTCCCCTTTCTCTTCTATATGGTGTTCCATAAATGAATTTTCTTGGGTTTGAGATACATTTTCCTCTGTGCCTGGCATATCTTTATGGTCTGCCTACAGGATCACATATATTTGTAACTGCCTTGGTCAGTATTGGGAAAATATATCAAAGATGAAGTGACAAGTAATGGAGCTGTCTGGCTAAAAGCCCTTTTCTGACAGAGTCCATGAGCATTGGTGTATCTCACTGGGAGATTTCCAAAGTATTTGTACCTAGTAGTGTGAGCACAGAAAAGATGCAGAGAACACACTGTATTCCCCATAATTCATTCCAATACCAGTGTCCAATACAAAAAATCTGTTGAATACTGTTTAATGCTTGTGGCTTTGACAGTCAATTCAGAACTAAATATCCAATCTTTCAGTGGAGTGTGCTTTGTTAAACAATTAATTAGAAAAGAACTGTAGTCCTGGGCAAAGTATCCAGGCACAGCTGTAAGAGAGGGGATAGGACATGTCCTTCCCCAGGCTTGCCTTCAGTCCAGGGGTTAACAGACTTCTTTGGGAGAGGGAAGCAGTGAATCCTGAACCCCTAAAGAACACACTGCCAAGGTGTCATGGTGCCTGAGTGAGATTGCTACCTACAAAAGGTGAGAGGAATCTGTCTTCATGGAAGAAAGGGTCATCTTTGGATGTGGGGAGGTTGTGATGAATAAGCTAAATATCTATGCAATTTTGGGGACAAAATTTTAGATGTCTCATGCTTTTGAATTATCTAGAATATAAGTGAGGCCTTAGTGCATTATGGTCCTACGTGTCAGTGCCCAAATTCTCTTTACTTTGCACTATACCATATACTATGTAAGGTAAATTTTCCTTAGGCTGTGATAATTTCCCAAGCTGCCCTATGAGAACTCATCTTGCTGCAACCATTTGGTTCTCCTGTTCATCATTTACTTGCATGCTCAATTTTCTGGATAAAAATTATCTTAATAAGGTAGGAGCAGAGAATACAATGTGTTTTGTTCAAAGTATCAAGAGGAAAATATTTTAGCTGCTATGACTAACCATAATTATGACTAGTACTAAATTAGATGTAATTAACTGGCCCTTGACTAATCACTTCAAAAGGAAAAAGCCTAATAACACTTTCAAGTTACTTTATGCACATCCATTTCTATTGCATTTTATTCTTCCATTATTTGAGTGTTGGCTGACTGACAAAAGTACATTTTTTTCATCAAGTGCACAATTTTTTACAATTTGTTCCTTATGATACATATTAATTTAATCACACACATTGCACATTTTCTCTATAGCTTTTAAACACATCATCTCAGCAATAGGAGTCCAAATTACCTGAGCCAAATTAATCGTAGTGACATGCCTCTAATCCCACCAAAGATGTTCAGGTAGCTACACATTATCAAGTGGGGAAGTGCACTGTAGCAGTTCTACCATCAGCCATTTGCAGTGTAACTAATGATCTCTAGTGAAAAGTATTTAACCTTTGGGAAGAACAGTGATAGCAAGGAGGAAGAGCGCCCCTAAACTGGAAAGTATATGCTTACAAACACATGTATTTATGTTATGGTTATTTAGTAGTCCTGTAACCGTGACGCAGACATATCCTAACATGGTACATGTCAAAAGTTGATTTTTTTATAACATAACATAACATTAAAGGAAAAACAATAAAAAAAAGTACCCTACTTAAACTAACAGATGTTTCCTACAGATGCATGATAGTATTACCAATTCTGTAATAGTGAATTGTACAAATGAATAGGACTGTGGAATCAGGTGAACTGGGCATCAGAAGCTAACATCCATAGATTAAAAGTCTACACAGAAGAGATACAGACACTGCGTGTTCTGCGTGATGGAAAGAACTATTTGTATGCTTTGAATGACAAAATATGTTTGAGTTTGTAATATTGGTTTAAAAGTGCTTTATTCATTAACTGACTTATTTGGTTGTTTTACCTTTGATAGTGGAAGAATAAACACCAGGATCAAAAAAAGTTAACAGCAGCTTTTACCAAAATTCTGCTTCTGTGTGCAGTTTTTACAACATTTTTAATTTAAAGAAGAAAAATCAAGGGAAAAGGGGAAAAGTGATCTTAGGTCATGATTAAAGGTTCTGTTCTTGGTGCTCCTCCAAGACTGCTTGGTTCTGACTCAGACAGAGAGATTAATGCTCTCAAAGCTGTGATACAGAGCGTTGTGGTTCTGTGATTGCACATTCATGATTTATAAAGTCTGTTGACCCTTTTGTGAAATTGCCGTTGGGGAAATTGTTTGGGATATGAAAGAAACTCAAGTGACCACTGTTTGCATCCCTTTTTCAAATGAGATTTTATTGTTGGTTTTGCAGCTTTTTTTTTTTTTTTTTTTTTTTTTTTAGGAAATTGTTTGAAAGGGGAACTTTGGCTTGGGAACACTGAAGTGGAGTGGAATTATCACTGGCATGTTTCTTAGCACAGTGCAGTTCATTGCTTCGCTTTACATCAAGATTGGCTAGTTGCACAGGATTCCAGAAAAAAAAAGTAAAATTAAAAAGAACCTACAGTTAGACTCCAAATACTGAAAAAATACCTATCAATAAATCTAGTGGAAGTCACATAAATCCTACCTCCCCAAATCTGAGAGGAGAGGTGTTTGTTTAGTATGTTTTCTGTTTTTCTAGTTTAGCTTTAAAGATAACATATTTCATACCATTTATTTTAGTAATTATATCATGGGTTACTGAATCTATAGGATGAAATTCTTACTCTTAAGGGGATTGGGACAGAAAATTTCCCTGTTGGGACAGAAAATTTCCCGAGACAAAATATACAAAATGGACGACCCGCTCAGATGGCAGGCAGCATGGCAGGATGAGGTAGAAAGGTTAAGGAGCATCAGGGATGCTGAAGACAAGATAGACTGGCAGAGCCAGGCTCTGCCTGCCTTGACGCAGAAGCAGGAACATGCATTAAATAGTACCCAGGATCAGGTTCCCCCTCTGTCCTGCCCCACTCAGGCTAAAGGCAGAAGCCTAAGTGAAAAGAGGGAGTGGAGGCAAATTCATGGTTGAGGCAGCACGCAAACTCCTGCCTTGTCAACCTTCTCCCACTCCCTTGACAGGGGGTGATGGCAATGAGCTCATGCCTGGCGTGGCAGGCGTGCTGCGCCTGTTACTCCCCAGGCCTCCCAGTTGCCCTTGCAGAACATGTATGACGCCATGCAAGTGCAAACAGTCAATGAGGAAGGTGGATCGTCAGACCTAGAAGCATTACCAAGATTAAGGAAGCCCAAGCTCAGCATACAAACATCTTCTATCAAAAGAAAGAGACGCATCATTGTTATAGGTGACTCCCTTCTGAAGGGAACAGAGGGCCCAATATGCAGACCTGACCCATTCCTAAGGGAAGAGTGCTGCCTCTGTGGGGCCTGAGTTAAGGATGTAGTAAGAAAGCTTCCTACCATGGTGTGGCCCACAGATTATTATCCACTATTAACCCTCCAGGTAGGCAGTGATGAACTTGAAAGAAGAAAACTGAGGGCTATCAAGAAAGACTTCAGGGTCTTGGGTCACCTAATCAAGAGAGTAGGAGCACAGGTAATGTTTTCCTCTGTCCCCCTGGTTGCAGGGTTTAAACCAGAAGGACTGAGGAGGACCCACCAGGTTATTTCTTAGCTTTGAGCCTGGTGCCACCAGCAGGACTTTGGTTTTTTTAGACCACAGGTCAATCTACATGATGCCAGGCCTGCTGGTGGCAAATGGGGTACATCTCTCCCAAAGTGGGAGAAGGATTCTATCACAGGAGTTGGCTGGGCTCATTGACAGAGCTTTAAACTAGATTTGAAGGGGGAAAGGGGAAAACCCAGGCTTGCTGGAGACAAGCCTGGGACATATGTGGGACAATGTGTCAGCTTCACTGTTATCTCAGGGGTCATAGGGCATAGTGGGCCATGTGATAGGGAAGACACAATGGCTACTGATGAACCAGGACACACGGTAGTGCCTGAGAATGATTGAGTAGGGACTAGACCCTTTCCATGCTAAAAGGTGCACCAACTAAAATGCACCTATGCCAATGCATGTAGCATGGGCAATAAGCAGGAAGAGCTTGAAGCATCATCCAGCAGGAAAACTATGATGTAATTGCCCTTATGGAAACATGGTGGGATGATTCCCATAACTGGAGTGGTGTGTTGGGTGTCTTATAGGCTCTTCAGAAGGGATAGGCACAGAAGGAGAGGTGGTGGTGTAGTCCTGTATGTTGTTAGGGAAGGTCTCAACTATCTTGAGCATGATGATGATGGTGATGATAGGGTTGAATACTTATGGGTAAGAATCAGGGGGAAGGCTAACAAGGCAGATGTCATGGTACGGGTCTGTTATAGGCCACCCAGTCAGGATGAAGAGGTTGATGAAGTGTTCTACAGGCAGCTGGGTAAGGTCTCAGAGTCTCCAGCCTTTGTTTTTTTGGGCGACTTCAACTTACCGGATGTCTGTTGGAAGTACAACACAGCAGACAGGAAGCAGTCACAGAGATTCTTGGAGTGTGTGGAAGATAACTTCCTAACAGAACTGGTGACTGAACCAACTAGAGAAGTCTCTCTGCTAGACCTGCTGTTTCTGAACACAGAAGGACAAGTGAGAGATTTGAAGGTTGGTGGTCATCTTGGGCAGAGGGACCATGAGATGGTGGAGTTTTCAATTCTTAGGGAAGTAAGGAGGGAAGTCAATAGAACTACCTCCTTGGACTTCCAGAAGGCAAACTTTGACAAGTATAGAAGATTGGTCGATGACATCCCTTGGGAGTTCGTCCTCGAGGACAAAAGAATCCAGGAAGGTTGGACATTCCTCAAGAGGGAAATCCTCAAGGCACGGGAACTAGCTGTCCCTGTGTGCTGTAAAATGAGCTGGTGCAGTAGAAGACTGGCCTGGCTAAACAGAGACCTTTGGGCAGAACTCAGGAAGAAAAGCAGTCTACTGTCTATGGAAGAAGGGGAAGGCAATTCAGGAAGAGTACAAGGTGGTTGCAAGGTTATGTAGGGAGAAAATTAGAAAGGCCAAAGCTCAGCTAGAACTTAATCTGCCCAGCATCATCAAAGACAATAAAAAGTGTTTCTATAAATACAGTAACAGTAAAAGAAGAGCTAAGAATAACCTCTACCCTCTACTGGAGGCAGGAGAGAACCTTGTGACCAAGGACAAGGAAAAGGCTGAGCTGGTGAGTGCCCACTTTCCCTCAGTTTTTGTCAACAATGCCAGTTGCTCCCTGAATTGGAAGGCGGGGATGGGGACCAGAATGCAGCCCCCATAATCCCTGAGGAAATGATCAGTGACACATAGATGTGCACAAGTCTATGGGACCAGATGGGATCCACCCAAGGGTCCTAAAGGAGCTGGCAGAAGTGCTCACCAAGCCACTCTCCATTATTTATCAACAGTCCTGGCTAACCAGGTCAGTCCCAGTTGACTGGAAGCTAGCAAATGTGACACCTAAGGGCTGAAAGGGTGATCCTGGGAACTATAGACGTGTCAGTCTGACCTCGGTGCCAGGGAAGGTTATAGAGCAGGTCATCTTGAGTGCCATCACACAGCACGTACAGGACAACCAGGTGATCAAGCTTAGTCAGCATGGCTTTATGAAAGGCAGGTCCTGCCTGACTAACCTGATCTTCTACAACAAGGTGATCTGCCTAGTGGATGAGGGAAGAGCTGTGGACATTGTCTACTTGGGCTTTAGTAAAGCCTTTGATGCTGTCTCCCACAGCATTCTCCTTCAGAAACTTATGGCGCAAGGCTTGGATAAATACACTCTGCACTGGATAAAAAACTGGATGGATGGCCGGGCCGAAAGAGTGGTAGTGAACAGAACTGAATCTGGCTGGTGTGCGGTCACAAGTGATGTTCCTGAGGGCTCAGTACTGGGGCCTGTTCTCTTTAGTATTTTTATTAATGATCTGGATGAGGGAATTGAGTGTAACCTCAGTAAATTTGAAGATGACACCAAGCTAGGTGGGCGTTTTGATCTGCTGGAGGGTAGGGAGGCGTTCCAGTAGGACCTAGACAGGTTACATGAGTAGGCCAAGGTTAATTGAATGGGGTTCAACAAGGTCAAGTGCCAGGTCCTGCACTTGGGCCATAACCCCATGGTAAGCTACAGACTTGGGGATGTCTGGTTGGCAAGCTGCAAGCTGGAAAAGGATCTGAGGGTATTGATTGATAGTCAACTAAATATGAGCCAGCAGTGCGTGCAGGTGGCCAAGAAGGCAAATGGCATCCTGGCTGGTATTAGAAAAACTGCAAGAGGAACAGGGAGGTGATCATCCCTGTGTACTCAGCACTGGTGAGGCCACACCTTGAAAACTGTGTTCAGTTCTGGGCCCCTCACTATAAGAAAGACATAGAAGTGCTGGAGTGTGGCCAGAAAAGGGCAATGAGGCTCATGAAGGACCTGGAGCACAAGTCCTGTGAGGAGTGACTGAAGGAACTGGGGTTGTTTAGTCTGGAGAAGAGGAAGCTGAGGGGAGGCCTTATTGCTCTCTACAACTACCTGAAAGGAGGTTGGAGTGAGGAGGGGTGCAGCCTCTTCTCCCTGGTGACGTGTGACAGGACCAGAGGGAATGGCTGCAAGCTGTGCCAGGGAAGGTTTAGGCTGGGTATTAGAAAACATTTCTTCACCAAAAGGGTTATCAAACATTGGAATGGTCTGCCCGGGGCAGTGGTGGAGTCGCCATCCCTGGAGGCATTTAAATGGCCTCTGGACCTGGTGCTTAGGGACATGGTTTAGTGGTGAGCTTGCAGTGCTGGGTCGAAGCTTGGACTAGATGATCTTGAAGGTCTCTTCCAACCAAAGACATTCTGTGATTATTATGACCAACGTGGGAAATCATGAGAAACATATCCTGATGTCTCTGTTCAAATACTAGCCAAAACCAACCTTCAGTAGAACTTTCTTCCCTCATTAGTTGTTTTATTCAAAACTTGACCCTGTATATGATACAATGAACATCAAGAAGAGCAAGGGAAATTAGAGAGTTTAAATTACCATTTGTAAAGTACTATGTGTACATATTCTGTGAATCATAGCATCATTATAGAATCATAAAATGGTTTGTGTTGGAAGGGACCTTAAAGATAATCTAATTCCTACCCCCTGCCATCGGCAGGGGCACCTTCCACTAGATCAGGTTGCTCAAAGCCCCATCCAATCTGGCCTTGAACACTTCCAGGAATTGGGTATCCAGAAGTCTCTAAGCAACCTGCTCCAGCATCTCACCACCATCCCAGTAAAGAACTCCTTCCTTACATCTAACCTAAATCTACCCTCTTTCATTCCAACATTGGTACCCTTCATCCTATCACTACACTTCCTGATAAATAGTCCCTCTCCATCTTTCCTGTAGGACCCCCTTAAGGATTGGAAGGCCACGGTAAGGTCTCCCTGGAGCATGTTATTTTCCAGGCTGAACAACCCCAGCTTCCTCAGCATGTCCTCATATGAGAGGTACTCCAGCCCTGTGATCATCTTCATAGCCCTCCTCTGGACTCGCTTGCGCAGGTCCGTATCTTTCTTATGCTGAGGGCCCCACAGCTGAAGAGTCTGTTACTATAGTCATGTTTTATTATTACATAATAACATAATTATAAAAATAAGTCCTTTGTGAAAGAGATACTCCCACGTGGTAACTGAGACATATTTGACTTTCCATTATAAATTGAAAATTGTAGGTTAAAATGATAAATGGTAGCCTCTGAATTGATCTGATGTAGCAAATTACTATTTTTACTTAATTATGGTCTACTTACGGTTTTCCTCTTTGGACGGTGAAACGTTTTGGTCATTAACACCAGATTGCCTGAAAGAGTTGTTCCTTCTGTGACAACTAAGGGATCCTTTGCATAGAGTAAGTTGAAAGCTCAGACTTCCCTCCCTTTTAGTGAGGAATGTCCTGGTTTAGTGTTTCTGACAAATTTTAGGCACATAAATCCAGATTCATAAAGGGATTTGGACATAATAACCTTAGCACTGCTACGTCAGCCTCACTTCCATGATGGAATTTACAATCCTAAACTAAAAGCATAAATTCTCTAGTAAAGTGTTTTTCCATCTTTTGAAAGTGTTGCCCTCTTTTGGCTCCTGTGTCTTCATACAATTTTCTCCACATCCACATGCTTAAATTAAAAAACAGCTCAGGTCAGGCATAATTGTTGGAAGACCTGGGTTCCTCCAGGGTAGCAAAAGGCAAAATCCAGCTTCAATTACTTTTAATGGAAATGTTGGTGACCACCCCCAGCTGAGACATTGCTGCCAGTTAAAACTAATTAGCAATTCCCTGGGTAGTGTGAACACTTGCAGCCTGTTGCTTGACTGTTGCTCTTTACACTCATTTTGGAAGAACTGCTGCTGTCTTACAAGAATAGGAAAAAAAAAAATAAATTCAAATCTAGGTGGCAACATAGTAAAATGTTGCACAGGATTTTCTGACACCTCTTGGCTGTAAAGGTGAGTTCCTTGGTGGGCAGGATGCAGGGTCTGAATATTGCAGGAGACTTGGAAGTCTGAGGAGTTTGTGTAACCCAAATGTTCCTGGACAGAAGCTGTTCACCAAGATAATGGTAAGTCTGGGAATGTGCCACAGTAGAACTTTTAGCACCAGAAGGCTTCCTGGGAAAGGTTTAAGGTCCCAGCTGGCAAGAAGAAATTCTGTGGATTACTCCATGCAGTTCAGTTGTGCCTCAGCCCCACTACAGGCAGAAAAGCACCTTGGATTTTGTACAGATTGGAACTGCTGAGCTCAGATTATAGAAGAAAGTGATGTTCAAGCGTTAAGCTTGCTATTTGCCTGAGCAGATGTTTTTTTTCCGTTTGCTTATAGCACCAACTTGGGCAGAGCAGTGCAGGCTCAGGTTGTAATACACTAGCATGTCTGCAAACATGCACCAGGAAGCACCAGCATTCAAAAAATAAAAATAAAGTAATAAATAAATAAATAAATAAATCTGTCTTTGCCCTCTCACATCATTTGCGGTCACTTATCCATCCCAGGGGAGGTTTCTAAGGGAACCACCAGCAGCTATTCTTGCCAGAGATTCCGGGCGTTCAAGTGATGATTCAGATGACATTTGTGTGGTTGCACTGACAAGAGCCAAATGTGTATGGTTAGTGACAGCTTTCAGTTGGAAAGGACAATCCTATAGCAGGATGGGTGAGCCAATCCGTGGTGAAGTGCTCCACTCAGAGACTCGTGATTTTGCATTCTGGGAATATTGTGTTACCCACACATGTTACATTGCATTAAAAGTAGCCGGGGAAGGATGAAAACATTTATCTTGTCTGCACTAAAAGGTTTTGTCATTTTAATGATACCACTGACATTTTTCCATACTATCTTGTGATCACTTATGTGTAGTGCCAGCTGACCTAATTATTGGGATGCTAGTGTATGAATATATTGGATTATTGAATAAATGGGTCAGTGCTAGACCTGTTAAGTGGGAGACTGTCAGTCATCTCAGAAATTCTAAAAAGCTTTCCCAATTAGGGAAAAATTAGGATTTGTGAATATATATTAAAAATCTGTTATGTGCTATGCTTTTTTTTTTAATTAAGAAAAAAAAAAGGAAAGAAGTTTTTAAAAATGATACCCTAATTACCGGGGTGTGGAAGCTTTCTGGGAAAGCCATTCTGGGATTTCAGAATTATACCAGCATAGTTGGAGTTGTTGGGACTGCTCTGGTTGTTAAAAGCGATAGCATAGAGATAAGCCAGGTATGTGCATTGATTGCATAGAATTCCTTTCACTCTCTCTGTCTTTGCTAATAAAATTAAGGACATTTCCAACCACATCAGAGTCATACCTAAATAGGTATATCATGATGTGATATACACTATCTTGTGCTATATTTTCCTGAAAATATGCTCAGCAACCTTGAAAAGTCACCTACCTCTGCTATTCACTCTCTGTTCCTGGAAACATTTGAAATATGGTTCAGTGTTTTTAAATTTATCTTTTTCCTGCTAGAGCTTAGGACTGTAGAAGTCCTCATACAATTAAAGCCAGCTTGCCACCAGTCCTGCCTGTGAGATCTTGGTACATTGAACAGAATTTTCTTGATCTTATATTTGACAATAATCTCCATGAGCTACCTATTTGAGACTAGTCTGTGAATTCTCAGTGATGTCCAGTGAAAGTGCTTAACCTAGACAGTCTTGAAATTTCAAAGCCTGCAAGTGCTGGAAGCCAGACTGCATGGGAATGATTTATCAGCATATCATCCAGCAAAGATAAATTGCAGGTACTCTAGAAAGAATTACGTTGGGTGGGACAGATCCTTTATTTATCTCTTTTTAACCTGCATTCTTTACTTAGATATAGTAAAGGTGTCACATTTGCTAAAAGCACTACTGATTCCCTCTCTGCCTCATCCCCTTTTCATCCTGTTCCCTTGAGGGGAAGATCTATTTTCTCCTTTGTTTAAAGGAGAAAATCTAGGCCTTATACCTACTACATAAGCAAGTGATGAAGTCCTTTATGTGTCCCATATTTTACAAGGTAGTGTAAAGATGTTTGGGTTTACACTGATTTTACCAATAAAATATAAACATTTTTCTCCCATTTTTATAACTGTATATAATAAGCTCTCATACAACGCTTCTCTTTCTCCAACAAGCCATGGAAATGTAGTATCATTCTAAGTGATGTTATGCTTGTTTTCTAGCCTAGGAACACTGAACTCCACAGAAAAGAGGTAACTCCCAAAGTCCCAGCCTGAATGGGATGAAGCAAACGGTCCCTGTGTCGTGCCCTACCTAATGGTGTGGAGCTGATGATATTATCTTGTTCTTTCTTTTCTTCTCTGTTCTCTTTCTTACTCCAGGGAATAATTAGTTTTTCACCAAGGCAGCTGCTCATGATTAAGGCACAAAGTTTAAAACCAGCATAGAGAAATAGCAGTGCCACATGAAAGCACAAACTCTGGTGACAAGAGTATAGTGAAAGCCAGCAGCACTAACAGGATTGAGAGGTTTTTCAGGAAACAGGGTTTGGAGCGATTGACCAGAAGTGTTAATTCTGAGACTTAGAATCAGTCTGTAAATACAGTAATTCTCCTCAGTTCATAAAATGCCCAACTAAAGGGTTGGAGATGAGAGATAAAACAATTTTTGTGATTCAAGTTATTCTACATCAAATGTACCTGTAATTTCTGTTTTCAGAGGATGTATCAAAAAGGGTCTATTTTCCAGTAAGCTTTATACTCAAATGTTAATATAAAATGATTTAATGTGCAATGATAAGATAATGGTTCTCTGAAGTTATTGGAAGTCTGCAACACTAATGATTCCCATTTCTTGTGTTATGGAAGGACACATGAAGGCCCAAAACTGTGGAGTCTTTGGAGAGAAAACTGCAGTCTTGAGAAAGAAGAAATTATTCCCAGAGAAAATGGTGGGTTTAAGAAGTAGCAGAAACCTTCAAGGCTTCCCTCTCCCCTGTTGGCCCAAATAAGCTTTTTGGAGGAGCTAGCTCCTCCAAACAGCTCCAAACAAAAATCCTCCGACAGATTAAACGTGTTGAGTGGGTGGGTGATTCCTCAGAAAAATCTGAGCTTAGTGTGAGGGTTGTTGAGTAGAAAAAAATACCTTAGCCAGGATACAGGCCTCAGGGGAAAGGCTGAGAAACTCCTTATCTTTGATGAGGGGATTAAAAGATGGAGAGGTCACAGTTGGAAACGTTCAGCCAAAGTAGGAGGACTATGAAGATCTCAAGGTGGACAACTCAGAGGGGTAAATATATAGCTTGAGGAAAGGGTTATAAAAATCTTGAAAGGAGGCCAGTTATAATTTAAGAGTTGGATGGCTTTGAAGAGAAAATGATAGTGGAACATTTCCTGGAACACAACAGGAGCTATGGCAGGAAGCTAGAAGATAATGTAGGGTGAGATCCCCTGGGTTCTGTTCTCCAGTCCCTGACATCCCCAATTCCATTTGATAAATGCAATGAATCCTAGCTTAAAAGCAGATAACATATATAACTTTTCATTTTTATTTTCAATACGATCCCTTTACTAGCTTGCTAAATTCCCATTTCTAACCTTTGGGAACCACTTTCTAACTTCTTATTCTTCTGATTTCCAACCAGAATTTTGTCTCTGCCAGTCCTTTATTAGTCTGTAAGCCCTTGTTCTTAGACTGAAAGTGCTTTTAATACAAGTAGGTCTTTTCACCCAAGGAGGTGAAAAAGCTTTTAGCCCAAGCTTGATTGGGCCTTTAATTTACAAGAACAAACTAGATAAGCTTTTTAGCTGCTGCTTGCCATGCATGCTGTATGTTTCCTATATCACTCTTCCTATATCACTGCTTCTGGTTTTGTTTTTCACTATATCTTTCTTAATATAGGAGGATGATAGTTACCTCTAGCCTCCTAAATGAGATGTCCTTGTCAACTTAACCACTTTTGTTAATACTCCCCTAATGTGGCTAAAATAATTCCTCCTTTCATCCTAGGGTTGCATCACCTTTCCACAGCACTGCCCCACTAGCTTATTGTCATACAGTGATAAAAAACTGTATATTGTTCTTCATCTTCAGTTCTTTCCAATGATGCATTTTGTGCTAATTTATTTGATTTCAGTCCTATTCTCAACAAGCCTTTGGTATGCCCTTTGTTGTGTCTGCGTTGATACAAAACTTGGGGTTGTCATCAGCATATTTCATTAAAAATTCCTATTTTTCATTTGTGAAAATATCAATTAATTCTGTGATTAAGCAAATGTGTCCTAAGGTGGCTGTACTTGAACCATGCTTCTGTCAGATTACATTTCCTGGCTTTAAAAACTGTTTCTGTTTTTTCCCCCAGCACTTTCCTCAACAATCCTTAGTTACTGTTGTCACTAGTAATTTCTCATAACAAGCAGCTTACAAATATCCATGTAGATGAAGTATGTCTAGTTTTGTATCAAAAATCAATTATCAAAAAATACTTAGTGCTGTTTTAGTTTTTGCATCTACTGATGCAATTGAACATCAAGGATAACTCATTCCTAAGAATATTTGTTGTCAGGGTGTACCAGAGAGGTTTAGAGTTTCCCATGACAAATTGTGACTTTATGAAGATCTGAGTCTGGCATTGGGCTCCATAGCATGACTATGAGAAGAACTTGTACTTAGCCATTTTCTTTATAAACAGATCTTATTCTGTGTTTTGACAGTTCTCTCCATGTTCTTGCTCTTATGTAATCTAACATTTTGTCATCCCTACTATAGTGACACTCCACCTCCTTTTATAACAGCTCCTATTTGCCATTACGTGCATGTTTCTTGACTGAAAAAATGTAAAATTTATAAATTTTTGCTGAATAAAACTGTTAAGAAATATTTTCAGTTTTGCCATGATTCTGAAAACATGCCTCATTATGTAGCCTAGTAGCTGCAAACACAACTGAACACTCTCTTTCTAGGAGAGCTCACAGCTGAGACTGACGTAAAGAGGGAGGATCAGGACTTGCTGTACATGCAGAAAAGGTCAATAACTGAGCCAAGAGTTGAACTCTTGAATCCCTGTTGAATGCTCTTTCTCCTCAAGTTTGTTGTGTATCAGGGGAAATATTAGTCACACCTGTACAGACACTGAGACATCTGGCCTGAAAGAGGCATCTCTACTCTCAAGTCCTTTTACCATCCTACCCCCAAACTGACTTCTTCAATATGACTCTGGCTTTTTTGACATTTGATCCTCCTTTCTTCTTCCTTTTGGCATTGCTTCAGTCACAATCCCTTGTACATTATTCGTTCAGTGCTGGATTTACCAAGCTTTTAAGCTGTGCAGGGAAACATTCCCTATAGACTTCTTACTCTTCAGCTACACCCTTCCCATCTCTTCTTCAATCAAAATCTGCATGAAAACAGATTTTTTTTTTTCTTTTTCCCTAAAGGATCTCTGTTTTGTCTGCTAAATCCCTTCATATAAATTTAACTCTACAATGCAACTATTCCAAAACCAACAGGCATGTTGTGAAAGAACACAGAGAGAAAACAAATCTAACACTGACTGCATTGAGCTTTGCTGAGACAAGAAACATATGTTTCTTCTCCAATCAGTAACATTTTATATCAAAACTTATTTCAAAGTAATTAGAAGAATAAAATACATTAACATAAACTAGTAAGCAGTCTCCTTTTCTGCCTGTGTGTTAAGAAAAAAGTAGCATACTTCTCTGTTGTTAAAAAATTATAATTAAAAAATAAGAAGGAAAATGTGCATTGAACATCTGGCTTTCAGTGAGGTCTTGCTCTCTCCTATTTTTTCCAGCTGTCTTGGCTCTTTACTTTGAAAGATCCTTGCTCAAGCATCCCTGAAGATCATTTTCCTACTGATTGGATGTCCCTTGGCCATCTTCCCATTTTGAGAAGAGAAAGTAGGAGTGGATACCACACATGAACTTGGCTTAAATGGGGCTAAACTGTCCCCTCCACTTTCAGGCACAGCTGGAATAAAGAACTTGAAAATATAAAAAAAATCCTCACAAAATGCAAACAAGAAGCCCCAGTCAGACAGCTATGTCTACTTAGTCTGGAGAAACAGAGCTTTAGAGCTGTGCACTCTCCTGATTGGGGCCAACCAGGAGGAAATGAAGCCAGGTTAAAGATTCATCAATAAGCAGCATTTTTTTCTGTCTCAGGAAAGTTTTGTGTTAAAGGGCAGGACTGAATTAAAAAATGTCAGTTACCCTAAGGTGGGAATAGCTGTTATGATAAGGGTTTCCATAACTTTGGCTGGGATTTCCATGGGTTCTGCAGCACACATGCACATATACAGTTAACATGACTCATATAAGAAGGGCTGTATAAAGGAGTACTGCTGACCTGAGGGCTGCACAGTCAGACTTCAACAGGGCCTTTTGGGTTTATGTGACATGCAGAGGTCATCAGCACAGCATGCATGCAGTGCTCTATATGTGTGCAGTAGGGACTTCTAGAAAAATAGCCCAAATCTTTTAATTCCAAAAAGGATTTTACTTAAATTCTAGGTGGAAAATAGCACATATTTGGAAAATGTAGATATATGGTAATTGTACTGACTCTCCTTTTATCTGTCTTCTGTAACAAAGGCCAAGGAAAATCAGTTTCCTGCATGGTAATTTCTATTTGACCTGTGATCTTCTAAGAATAGCAGCTTTTCTTGATCTGAATAAATGGATGATGCACCATCAGTATGTTAAGTTGTTTCATTGGTTAATCTTGTTTGAAGCATTCATGTACTTTTAAAACTGTATCTGCTGCATTAAATATGATAATATTTTTTGACATTGTTTTGTGCTAGCTGAGCTTATTTTGGAGAGAAAATAACAGAAAATGCTTTCTGACTGTATTAGAGTATGACAGCAGCATTCCTAGCCTTAGTACACTGTGAAGGGTATGTGTAATACAATACACTTCATCCCTACTCATCAAGTTAGGACTTGTAAGGATGCCCTTATAGGCTGCCCTCGGCAAAATGGCCTGGATAACAATGGCTGTCAAGGCAGGTGGGCTTGTATACATGACAGGTGAATGGGATATCCAAAACTGTGCAAAATTTATAATGTTCTTCTGGTGGGCTGACCCTGGCTAGATGCCAGGTGCCCACCAAAGCCCCTCTGGATTTCTCCTCAATGGAGAGCAGAGAGAAAATTTAATGAAAAGCTCATGGGTCGACATAAAGACAAGAAGAGATCACTCAGCAATTACTGTCATGGGCAAAACAGACTTACTGCTCTGGCAGAGGGGTTGGACTCAATGATCTTCAAAGGGCCCTTCCAGCCCCTAACATTCTATGATTCTGTGACTTGACTAGGGGAAGTTGGATTAATTTATTACCAAACTGTCCTGGTTTGAGTGAGAACAGAACTAATTCTGTTCAGTGATTTTACTTCTCAGCTCAGTTCTTCTAACTAACTGCACTTTCTCAAGTTAGCAGCATCTTTTCCCAGGCAGTGGCTGCTTCTAGCAGTGATAACACCCCATGTTTAGAGTTACTACCAAGGGTTGGTGTGCAGACCAAGGCCACTGTTGGATCTTGTGTACCACACTGGGGGTGCAGAAAGTGAAAAGCTGTACCTGCAGGGAGGAGTGGACAGGGCAGGTGACCCCAAACTGACCAACAAGGTATTCCATCACATAGACTTCCCACTCAATGTAAAGCTGAAGGATTAGGAGGGTCTCGGCCCTCCCTCTCTTTGCGCTCTTGGTGCACTTTGCCAGCTTGGCTCAGCTTGACTCGGGTCCTCTTCCAGTTCCTTTCTTGGAACATTGTTATTTTAACAACATCAGCAGCTTCCTCAGCACTCGTGGGTGCAGCCCCTCAGGGCCCATGGATTTGTGTATGTTCAGTTTACCCAAGTGATTTCTAACCCAAACCTCATCGACCAGTAGAGAAACTTCCTCCATCCAGGCTTTCACTCTTACTTCCAGCGTCAGGGATTCCCAAGGGTTGGTCTTAGCAGTGAAGACAGAAGCAAAGAAGGCATTCAGTAACTGCACCTTCTCTTCATCCTCTGTCACCAGGGCTCCAGCATCACTCAGCAGTGGGCCCACATTTTACCTAGTCTTCCTTTTACCATTGATGTGTTTGAAGAAGCCCTTCTTGTTCTCCTTTACTTCCTTTGCCAGAGTTAATTCCAGGAGGGCCTTGGCCTTCCTTGTTGCACCCCTGCAAACCCTGACAGCATTCCTATAATTCTCTCAGAGACCAGTCCCTTTTTCCACATGCTGTGAACTTCATTCTTCCACTTGAGTTTTTTTCAGCAGCTCCTTGCTCATCCAGGCTCGTCTTCTGCCTCCTATACTTGTTTTTCATTACTCAAAGGAATGCACCTGTCTTGAGCTTGGAGGAGGTAATGTTTGAATATCAACCAGTTCTCTTGGGCCCCCTTATCTTCTAGAGCCTTAGCTCAAGGGGTTCCCCAAGTAAGTCTTTGAAGAGGACAAAGTTAGCCCTCCTGAAGTCCAGAGCTGCAATCTTACTTATTGCCTTGCTTCTTCCTTGTGTGGTACTAAAGTCTACCATGTCATGATCACTACCACCAAGGCTGCCCCCAACCTTCACATCCCAACCAGACCTTCTTTGTTGATTAATACAAGGTCCAGAAGCATACCCTTCCTCACTGGCACTTCCAACACCTGCATCAGGAAATTATAATCAATGCATTGCAAGAGCCTTCTGGACTGAGTATGCCTCACTGTGTAGCCTTTCCAACAAATATCAGGATGATTGAAGTCACCCATGATCACCAGGGCATGTGATCTTGATGCTACTTCCAGATGCCTGTAGAAGGTCTCCTCAGCATCCTCTTCCTGGTCTGGTGGTCTGTAGTAAACACCACCAACAGTTTCACCTGTATTTCTGTGCCCCTTAATTCTCACCCATAAGCTTGCAACATGTTCTTCATCCCCCCCGGGAAGCGCTCAATGCATTCCAGTTGCTCACACTCATAAAGAGCAACTCCAGCGCCTTGCCTTGCTCTCTTTCCTAAAAAGTACATAACAGTCCATGACAACATTCCAGTCATGTGAGCTATCACACCATGTCTCGGTAATTGCAATGAGATCATGTAAGATATGGGCTATATGTTTATGCCTTACAAGGGTTTTCTCCCTGAGAGGCTGGTGTCCTACGGGGGTTGGGGCAGCCATGGCAGCTCCCCGAGCCACCATGGACCTCTGAGTGTTTCTTGCCCTTTTCCTATGGGAAAAGGCAGGATTAGAAAGGGCAAATTTGAAACAGAAAGTGGAAAGACATTTCAAAAGCTGCACACATTATGCCTAAAGCAGGCATGTCTACTACAAGACAGAATGCTGTTTTGTAGTAGAAAGCTTATGGAGGGCTGGTGAAATGTTTGCACACTGTTTAGAGAAGACCTATGATAGTATACAGAAATACGCTGTCACAGAGTCTGTGATGGTTTTCCATATAGCAGTAGAGCTGTGCAATGACCTCTAACGTGTTGTTGTCCAATTAAAATAATGAAGTAAAAAACCCAAATCAGCTAAAATCAATGTTCAGTTTGTCTATGGACCAAGAACAAAGCAGAATTAAGTCAAACCCAATGAAACAAAAATGAGGGGGAATATGTTGTTTCTTTATTCCTCATGGATCAGCTATGTATTTTATCTTAGTGTTGCACGAAGCAAATTAATGATGGTTAAACTTCATCATATTTGACATTTTGAGTCTCACAATCATCACAAAATTTGGATGCTTTTCCACATCCCATTATCTTTGCTTTGCACTGAATAATGCTTTTCTGCTTTTGCAATTTTGGCTTTAGCTGAGCTGGAAACACTGTATAAAGGTATATTTCTTTCTTGCTCCTTACATGAAGAGACTGCTTTAAGCCAACGTTTTTTCTTCCAAGAGGGCAATTTTATTATCCTTTATTCTATCATTATTCTAATATTGCCTATTTGTCTATAAAAAGCTACAAGTCTGTTAAAGATGGCTGTTTCAAAGTCACTTTAAAATGTACAATATTAGAAAATAACTTGGTAAACTCAGTTGTATCAATACTTACTCCCCCCCCCCAAGAAAAAAAAAAAAAAAAGAAGTAAATGAAGCAGTTATCAATCTTGCTTGCATCAAACAAGCATTTAGTTTGTTTTTCTCACTTGGGTAAAAGTGCTGAAAGATGTCACAGGCTCCTTTTGAGAATCTGGGCAAGACTGTCTCCTCTGCAGTTACAAGGTGATGAAATAAAAGAACAAGTTGGCATATCCCCTGTTTTGTAGGCATTTTGTGTTTTAGGCACCACCTCAGTCTACTCTTTGTGGTTTTACTTTCCTGTCGATAGATAACATCGTTCATCAAACTGTGTCCTGTTCTCTGTACCAGATGGTCAGGTCCCACAGAGGGATTTGGGCTTGTAACCAATAATGACATTTCAGTGAAGCAGCAGCAGGAGTGTGTGTGTTGAATTGTTAGATGCAGTCTAATATGGAGGAGTTGTTTATTATAAAATGAAGTCCCTGATGCTTTTTTTTTAAGTGATTGTCCAGGAGGAAAGGTTAAAGATCTCATGCGTTCCCTGTCTACCCTGCGCCTCCACAGTGTAAGAAAAGATTCATTTAGTCAACGCTCCTTTTCTCAAGAGAGCAGCCATGTTGGCCAGTATTATCTATTCTTCTGTAAAATGACCAGTCTGTTAGAGGGTTGTTTGTAAAGTACACAGTTCAAGTTAGTCAGCAAACACAACTCTTGATTTTTCTCTCCTGAAGATCCAAGTAAAAATCTAATCAGCTTCACACAAAGTGTGTTTAATTATACTGTTTCTTCACTTGGCTTGCAGATTTTTGGGTGAGACTTGGAAGGCCATCTGTCTTGAATCAAACCTGGCCAAAGTGTCGATGGCATAGGTTTATGCACACGTATTATACTTGTGTTAGTTCAGGAACCAGTGCTCCTGGGGTCAGTGAAAAATCTTTAGATAATGCTGCAAGGTCATGTATGCGTGGACTGAAGATGACCTTGGATGTTTATATGCTACCAGCTGGCTAGCACGTTGTACACGCAATATACAGCCCGAATGTTTCCTTGCAGTGGGTGCTCCACCCTTCCTCTTGCTCTGCGAGGACAAAAACCTGGTGAGAACATGGGAAAGCATTATGTACAATGAAGGGAAAGAAAAGAGGAGCCAGTGAAAAGGAAAATCACTAATTGACATTTTGGCATGTAGCAAAGATCTTCTGCATAGATTTTACATCTGTAAAAAACTCAGTCCCTCTGAACTGTGTTCCCTATTGTTCTCATCTGAAGCTAAAACCTTTGCCTTTAGGAATTAGTCCAAAAGATCAGAAGATTATTGTTGCATTATGGACTGCAGATTGCGTGTGTAGATTTATATGTTAAAATTGCCATACTAATTGATGTGTTATTATTTTTTTAAATCTTAAATCTGTTGTTTGGTCTATGGCTTGGCATAACATCATGAGGTCCCTAAACACAAAAGTGAATGCTTTGGAATGCAAAGTGCCTAAATACTGACGTCAGGCCATCATGTTTCAGGTTGCAAATCAATATATCTTTTTGAAGTGACCTGCATTTGAAAAAGAAGTGTTCAAAACTTTAATTGGCTTTAAATAAGTTTCTGTAACTCGAGAGCAAATGGCAATTTCATGACAGAAATTTCACCATGTCCACACTATTGGAAGTGAAATGGTAAATATCAGCAAAGACAAACCTTTTCACAGCATCAACCTTGTAACAGCAACACTGGGGAGATTATTGTACTGAAAGCAAATAAAGATAGTGTTGTTTTCTGTCATATCTGGTTATGGTACTTGAGAGAAAGACCTCAATCTTTTTGCTCTTCTGCCTGTAAACAGAGCGACTGCTTAGATAACAGTCTGTAGTTGTGACATCTCTTACCAATGCATTATGAAAACATAAACGTGCTGCTTTATTAACCATTCCACCTTAGCTGTGCTTTAAGTGGATTAGGAGGATATATTCTCAGATAATTATGAAGAGGGACATGTAAGAGACCACAGCTAGCCATGAGGCACCTGCTGCAGGAACCTGTCCTATTGGCATCATAATTGCAAAGTTTGGCAGAGTTTAGACAGCATGGGAGCTTCTCACTCAAAGGAGTGAGCTCATTGGGTAGCATTTGATGTAAAACAGGGAAAACTACTTGCAATTTGCTGTGGTGATTGAGGGTCTGGAGAAGTGGGTGCAGAAGGCCAGGTAGCACAGCTTGTGTTCTAGGAAATGTGGACACATGAAGGTGTTGCAAGAGATCAGGTAGCCACCCCGGGTCAGTAATGATGTCAATGGGCTGCTTGGGAAACCAGAGCCTGAACCAGACCTGCAGAGAGTCTGCACTGCATAAGAACATCAGCAACCATGCCAAAGGGACAGCACTAGTTGTAGGTGCTATTGACACTGTTCATCATGTAAAGAATAACAGTCCATATTTTCAGATACATGGAACTGAGGACACTGTTATTGCTGGAGAAAACCTCTCCCTTCCTCCCCTTCTGTTACTACATATTGTTGTGAATGCTGAGCTCCCCTGAAGGAGATAAACTTCCCCTCTGTTGAAAAATGTCGTCCTCATTCCTGAAGATATTTTCTGCCTTCCAAACTGGGTTTAATGGGGAATTAATACATTTCAACTGCAAAGCAATAAGGAAGTGGTAGTTTTGATAAAAAGGTGGGCAGAATTCAGTTTTAGTTTTGCAAATGACTCCATCCCACTTTTCACAAATGGCAGACCTGATAGTGATAAAATGTTGTTTTGTTGTAAATCAAGGGAGAACAGCTGCCCTGTGAATGCAGGAAGTTAAAATTAAGGATTAGAGACATGGTATATGTTACACGTGATCCATTTATGGAGCAAAAGTCAAGGAGTGAAAAGGTTGCTCAGGTTTAAAGAGAAATTTGTATTTTCTATTATTGGGATACTTTCCTCTAATTCTTTGTAAGGAATAAAGGCAGTATGAAACTGGTTTTCCCCCTAGAAAAATAGAAATCACATAATTCCCATCAAGTAGGCATATTCATAATTCTTTTTAGAAAGAAAACCTTAATGTAGTACACAGATATATTTAAGTCATTAATTTAGAAATATTTTTCAGTGTAACAGATAGGGCAGATATTTGGTATAAATGAGATACATATTGTTGCAGCTATATTGGTAGCACCACTCATTGATGTGGCATATTGGCAGAAACACCAATCAACAATCTACTTTTCTAAATCATACTGGTTTCCTGAAGCTTCTGTTATTTATAAAGTATATGGTTACAGTAATAAAAACACTATGATGCACTTCTTTGCTTCATTTCTTTTTATTTGAAATATAGTAATAGGGTATTCTTTTGACTTTGAAAAAGTTCAGATTTTGTTGGTTTTAAATATTTTTTTACTCTTCTTCAGTGAAAACATTGATTAATCTTTGCCATCTTCAAGAATCCTTTTTCTTATTACCTCTTTAAGGTCTAAATTTTTATTATGCAAAAGGACAATCTTAACTTAGTGTCTTATGCATGAGGCTGGGAACGAAGACAACACTTCTCTCTCTTATTGACAAATTCATGACTTTGGACTATGGTTATTCTTTGTGCAAGGCTGAAAGGCATAATTAGTGTTTGCAAAGTAACTTGAGATATTTGGATGAAAGTCACTATGCATACAATGTGTGTGAAGTGTTTTAATTCAAAAAACGTGAGCTGGCAAGTACATTGGGACGGGACATAACCCTGCAGCAGTTACAGGAATAAGTTCTACCCCACCAAAATGCATGAAGTTATGATAGTCTGCTGTTTTTCTAGCTCAATTAGTCTTGAATCTGAACTTTGCTGCAGGTATTTGCTTTTTATTCTCCTTTTGTCACATCACAGTGTTGATACAACTAAGAAAAAGCTGTAGATTTTTCTTCTGTTTATCAACTGAGAAACCCTTTTAAGTGAAATTTAAGAAATTCTTTTTCAGACTGACTACTTGATGATAATAACTATTTTTCTGGTGAAGGAATTAACAAATACAAATCAATAGTCTTTGATCCCAGCTCAGTAGGTCTGCCAAGATAACATTTCTTAGATGAAGATGTTTGTGCAAAGTTCTTTAGGTACTTTAGCAGCCTGCTCTGGATTCTTTTGAGAGAGCATGGGCTAATTTTGCCTGCACTCAGGAGAGTATTTCAGTACCCAAGAACCAACTTCTGTCCATTGCCACATATAAACAATGCCTAATGGAAAAGGTAGTTTTGGAAGGTCCTTTTCACTCCTAAGCTTATGGATGGCACCTGATGGCCTCTGATCTTTGGACTCTGCCCCAGGATGAGATATTCTTGCTATTCTCTAAAATGAATTTGACAGATGAGCACAAATTTTTGATCAGACAAATCCCACTGTTAATGTTTAGCAATTATCCTTTTTCCTTTTCAAGTTTAGAACAATATTGGACCCCATCATTGCCTGTCCCATTAGTCAACTTTAACCATAGTCCATCTCTCAGGCCTACTTATCAAAGTGTTTCTTTCTCATATATAAAGAAACCTTAGTTTGATGACTTTTCTGAAATGCTTCAGACTTCCATCCCTTGTCTTTTCAATCGGTCCATATAGGCATTCATTTAGACATTATTTTTAGACACATAGCCCTCTCAGGTTCTTTTCTACCTTTTGAAAGTTGAGGAAACTATGGATTGCCATTACTAGAGCTGATGACTTTTCAAGGATATTCTCAGAAATGTGGTGCACTTTGATACCGGGTTCCAAAGAATGGGAAGGAAAGGATAGCTGGAGAAATAAAGAGAGCTATTTATTTATTTATTTGTGTCCATGTAGATGAAAATGAAAGTAACTTGTGATACCCTGTGGTTTCCTTACTACTGTCAAGTACCCAGAAGAGAGCAATTAAGAGAAGCAACCAAAATCAGATGAAATAAACCCATTCTTTTATTCTAATAATCTCTGTGTATGGTGGTCATTAGAGAAATGTCATAGAAGAGGATTTATTTTCTCAGATGGTGATGTCAGGCATTTTTACATCTTCATTACCTTTTTTTTTGTCATTAATTCCCTGAAAATTGCTAATATTTAATATCTTTATCAATGATCTGGATGAGGAGATCAAGTGCAGATGACACCAAGTTATGGGGGTGTGTTGATCTGCTTCAGGGTAGGAAGGCTCTCCAGAGGTATCTGGACATGCTGGGTTGATGAGCTGAGGCCAGTTGTATGAGGTTCAACAAGACCAAGTGCCAGGTTCTGCACTTGCGTCACAACCCCCTGCAACACTCCAGGCTTGGGGAGGAGTGGCTGGAAAGCTGCCTGGCAGAAAAGGACCTCAGGGTGATGGTTGACAGCTGGCTGAGTATGAGCCAGAATTGTGCCCAGGTGGCCAAGAAGGCCAATGGCATCCTGGTCGGTATCAGAAATCGTGTGGCCAGCAGGACTAGGGCAGTGATGGTCCCCTGTACTTGGCACTGGTGAGGACACACCTCAAATACTGTGTTCAGTTTTGGGCCCCTCAGTACAAGAAGGACATTGAGTTGCTGGAGAGGGTTCAAAGAAAGGAAACTAGCTGGTGAAGGGTCTGGAGCACAAGGCTGAGGGGCTTGGGTTTGTTTAGTCTGGAGAAAAGGAGGCTGAGGGGAGACCTTATTGCTCTCTACAACTACCCCAAAGGAGGCTGTGGCAAGGTGGGGGTTGATCTCCCAGATAACAAGTGATAGGATGAGAGGAAACTGCCTCAAGTTGCACCAGGGTATGTTTACATGGGATAATAGGAAAAATTTCTTCACCAAAAGGGTTGTCAAGCCCTGGAACAGGCTGCCTAGGGAAGCAGTGGAGTCACCATCCCTGCAGGTATTTCAAAGACTTGTAGATGTGGCACTTAGGGACATGGTTTAGTGGTGGACTTGGAAGTGTTAGGTTTATGGTTGGACTTCCTGGTTTTACAAGTCTTTTCCATCCTAAATGATCCTATGATTCTATTCTAGGTCATAATCAATGTGACTGAGTTCACCATTTGTAGTGTAAAACTGCACAAAAAAGAATTGCTTTAAGAAATGCTCTAATGGTTTTTTTTGCAGGGCTAGTCCATGCTTTAGTTTTAATACAGATCCTTTTATAATTTTTTCAGTACAAAGTTAACTAGAACTTGTCCCTACTTGTAAGCCATGATTAAAGAAAAAGCTGAATGTAACACATCTCCTAGCCTGAGTTTCTTTATTCTGTGGGTTTTTTAACCCATTATATAACTACTCTTTCTACAGCTACTGTGTAGCATATTGCAGGGGGAAGATGTCTTATTTGCTAATCTATTTATGTGACACTACTATTTATTTCACACTTGTCCCAGATTTAACTGTTGTAATCATGACCAGCCTCTATTTGAGATACTTTCAATTTTTTTTTTTTTTTTTTATCTTCTTCTACCTAATAAAATACCTCCAAACTCCTTAGTTCCCAAATAGCCCTTCTAGACATGATTTCAACTTCATGCCTGCCAATTTAAAAAGGACAACAGACTACTTGGAATGTGAAAAACAATTTTGTAGCTTATAAGCAAGAAAATGTTTTTTTCTCTATTCTAGGGAGATTGCTTTTTATTGACTTCAAACGTGTTCGCTTAGTAGGGCCTCCTAAGGGGAGAAATAGCTGATGCTGACAAATTATCTGCAGTGTGTTAAGTAATAAATACAAAAAGGAGCAAATTCTAGAAGGCATGCCAAGAAAACAAACCACAGAGAGTGTTCACATTTCTAGGCATAGTTATCTGTCCACATTTTTGAGGCCTCTACACCCATGGTGTCATTTGCACTACAAACATGTCTGTATCTGCCTATTTTATGTTCCTCCAACAGCCTTTAAATGCACTCATTATTGCTTGGCCCATGAAATCTAGGCTTTGGAATGAACTTTATAATTTCTTTAGACTATTTTATACTTTTTTATGAACACATTTCAGATAACGTGTTAGAAAAATTGCATAACTGCCATTTTTTTGGCTAAGATGGCATAGCTTGCCTCGAGGATACAGCCCCACCTTGGTCAAAAAGAGCTGCGATGTTTCAACAAGTCTTCGTAAGTCTTTGCTACACAGCAGTCATGAAACAGAATCTGGAAGAGACTTTCTAGGGTTATGGTTTTCCTGAAACCCTGTTTCCGTAGCCTGACTAAAGTCACAGCCAGGCTCTCCATAGACAAGATAATGATAAACAGGAGCTGGAGACCCATCTGCAGCTACCCAAGGATTGCCTACATTGGGAAACTGAATGGCAAATACAGTGAAATAAGCTTCATCTCCTGTATAATAAATACATCAAAGGATTCCCTGCATTCTCCATATGTACAAAAATCTTAGAATAAAAGTTATGTGCTATGGTTTGTACCTCCTTTGCCAAAGGTAAGAGCTTTTCTTCTTCCCACAATGGTAAATTACAAAACAGCTATTTCATCACATACATGCTGCTTTTCTGCCTTTATTAGATTATTTCATCTTTAACTTTTCATAGGGGAAAGAGGAATGAACAACAAAACAGTTGTAGACTTCCATGGGAGATATGTCTCAAAATAAATTGTTGCTTCAGAAACTACAGGGAGAACACCTCTTTCCAGTCATTGAGGGTTTATGTAAATATACAATGTTTCAGCTTAGTTAGTGACTCTGCATATTTATAACATCTCTGCAACAACGTCCATCTGATTTTTTACAGTCTCTAACCATTTTAAGTGTTACCTGCAGATATCTTAATATCATAAAGAATTTAAATATCACAAAAGACATTTATGTACATAACAGATGAATTTTATAGAGTCATAGAATGGTTTGGGTTGGAAGGGACCATAAAGATCATCTAGTTCCAACCCCCTGCCATAGGCAGGGACACCTCCCACTAGACCAGGTTGCTCAAAGCCCCATCCAACCTGATCTTGAACACTTCCAGGGATGGGGCATCCACAACTTCCATATACCAATTTCAGTATCTCACCACCTTCACAGTATAGAATGTCTTCCTTACCTCTTATCTAAATCACCCTCTTTCAGTTTGAAACCTTTACCCTTGTCCTATCACTATATTCCCTCCCCATCCTTCCTGTAGGTCTCCTTTAAGTATTGGAAGGCTGCTATAAGGTTTCCCTGGAGCCCTCTCTTCTCCAGGCTGAACAACCCCCAATTTCCTTTTGTATCTTTGTTCCACTGATCAGAGAAAACAATTTAAAAGGGGAACAGGAGGCAGATACATAACATATGTGGCTTGTGTCATCATAAAAGTCATCAACAAGGAGAGGTAGATCTGAGCTTCAATGTTCAGATCCATTTTCAAAAAGGCCTTGTGGTTTGGAGAGTGTTCAGATCACATACAGTTTTTCCCATAAGGAAATGGAGAATTCATGTGAACTTAATGTTTTGATGACCATATCTTCTCTCTGTCATACACTGCACTTTGACTGAATGCTCTTTTAAAAAAGTCCATGGTTTCTACATAACAGAGTTGTTGAAAGGTATCTCAGATACGTCATGGGTTGAAGAGATCCCAGTAAACTGGACTGCTGGTGAATACAGGGGGTTTTGCATACATGTTTCCCTGACTTCAACACAGTTTTGGGGAAAAGATGAGATTATGTTCTGGGGCAATTACAGACCTTTTTGCTGCTTTGTCTTGCCAGCTGATTAAGATGAGGCCTGACTTTCCATATTGATTGGACGTATTTGCTGGCTTTACTGGCTAGTAATGGAGTATTGTGCAGGTTCAGCTGACTCAGCACATTTGGAGAGTTTTTCACTAATGCTATTAGTTGTTTAATACCAGTATTTGTGGAAAGAAAACAAGACTTGTCATGCTCTGTCCATTAATATTCTGTCCATTGCCAGCTTTCTGTGGAAAGCAACTAGTTTCCCCAAATTATGCTGGTTTTAGCGAAGCTGGTATTAGATTTTGTTTTAGTATGGCTCAAAATTAAGACTTTTGCTGCTTCTATGAACTAAGGAACAAAGCAGAGGACATTATTATTTATTATCACAGAAATTTTAAATTGGCTTGAATCAGAGGTAGCCAGACACTAACACTGCTAGACACTGACCGTGTTGAAGAGCTTTCATTTCTTCTATAACCTCACAAAGTCTCCACATGAACTCCTGAGTTCCTATGAACAAGGCACTTGGCATCTTTATGTGGCATGTGAAACTTAATCAATAGGTCCATCCTCATTAATAGAGCTCAGAGTCTATTTTGATATTTTGATTAAATACAGAGAATACTGATGAACTGGTTTGATTTCATTTGCCCATTAAGTACTACTATTTGTTATTACAGCAATATTGTCCAACTACTGTGAAAAAACATAATTGATTTTTTACACAAGGTTAGCATTTCCAAATTATCCTACAGATTAATCACAGTCCCATAATTATTGCGATCTCTTGATTACTCATTATTACTCCTTAATATATGAAGAATAAATATTTTGCCAACAAAGCTAACAGATGAAGTAGAAAATAGCTTTATTTAACAATACATTTTTTGAGTTTACCTTAAACAAAATATTTTCAGTCTTAGTTGAAAGACAAATATTTTATTGAATAAAGCCATTATTTCATCTACCTCAAAAGCCTGTCTTCAACACTGACAAATAGCAGCTAATCAGTAGTGGTAATTCTAAATGAAGGAACATTATCTTCTCACAAAGTTCCTCTCCAGACGAGCAATATTTTAGGTTGGGGAGGATAAAGTCTTTACCAGGCTGGGAGTTTAAATAACTCTGTCTGAAGCCACTGGAAATATCTAAAATTAATTAAAAGATAGTTTTACTGAAGCACTTAATTTATGTCCCAAAGCAGGTTTGTTAAGTCTTATAATAATTATCGTTGTTACCAAAACTGCAGGTACTGGCCTCAAACATGTAAACATTTTATCTTTGTCTGGATTATAGACAAATAATAAATAACCTCTCATACTAAAAAAGTGTCAGAACCTTTGTAGATTTTTATTAGCCTGGAAAAAATATGAAACCTTCTCAAGGAAGTTCATCTGTGGATATTTTCATGGTTCTTCTAAAGCAAATATAAAAGTTTAACAAATGAACACATGCCTAGTACCCGCCATGCTCCCAGAACTCATATGTATAACCCAATTACTCTATGAAAAGAGCTATTAAAAAAAAAATTAGACTCATCTACAGGATACTTATGATCCTTAAAAGTGACTGGGTAAAGAGAAGCACTTTTAAAATAGTAATTCCTACATGACAGCCCAGACACTTCAGATAATAATTTGCTTACTTTTTTATGCATGGCACCACTGAATCCTCCTTGGAACATGTAATAACAGGGGTTGTGTCAGCACTTCTCTGGTAACAGGCTATGCATGGAAGCTGCAGCTGGATTGGGAAATTGCACAATATGGCTGTTTAGTCAAAGCAAGTAAATGTGTCCAAGAATAGTTCAATTTCTAATGAAAATCTTTCTAGTTACAAAGGTCTGGCTTGGCTGCCCATTTGTCTGAAGCTCCCAGTGAATACAGGTGTCTCCAATTCAATTGCTCAGCACAGGACTCAAGAAGCTTTTGTATTTGGAAGATTAATAATATCTCAAAAGAGAATGCCAATACAATTGCACCAGAACTTTACTGATAGCACATTTTATGAGCTCATTAATAAAAGATTTGACAAAGCGCTTTGCCTGCTAAGTGTGTTACACTGCAGATGAGAATGTTCCCACTTCTGATCAAATGTAGAGGACTGTCTTGATCTCAGAAATGCATACTTCTTTTTCTACATCTCTGCAGTCTTCACTTGGAGACACACTAAAGCAGTATGATGGCTAGTCTGGAGGAACCTGATTTTTAGATTATGTCCCAGTGGCTCCCAAGACTGGGGGAAGTCCTCACAGGATACTTCTTTGTGGGGCTCTGGGCAGTGGCATCATGCAGAACAGCACAGACCTAACAATATCAGATTGGTCAATGAAGAAGCAAGGCAGTAGCTTTTGGCTTCTGACACTTGAAGTCCAACCCTAGCTTCTGCTTTAGACACTGAAGTTTCACTTCAGACCTTTCCCTGAATTTCTTTTATATTTATAAGTAAAATACAATGGTTAAGTAAAATTCATGTTGCTGGTGTAGGTATCAGTTTCTTTAAACATCCAGTTACATCGTGCCTGCCACTAAGTAAATCTGATTTGTACTCTGGTATTTTTCACTCTGCCACAGCCAGGCAGCCTAAACCTCAGAATTTAACCTGGAACCTTTTAGAAGGGAAATTTGGATTTATTCCACTGGAATTAGGACAAAAACAGATATTGAGATCTGTTGGACAGCAAAACTAAACAAAGTTAGGGTGTGTTGAGAACAGTAGTTTGGGCTTAGATAAGTTTGTATCATGAATTATTCATGGAACTGGACTATAAGAAGATTCTGATTCTTTTCTGTAAGACATGTAAGTTTAAGGATGAAATTACAGAAACTTTCAGTGCTTACAAGTTCTGACTACCCCTCAGATAAGATTTCTTTCTTTTCTTCTAAAGTTCAAGTTAATTAGTTTTTTTTTAAGAATCTGTTGTCTTTTAATGCTGCTTAAATGGAATCTGATGCTTCTGTAAAAGGTCTTTTACAGTGAGGTAAAATAAACAGGATATAGAACAAGAAATTGATAGGTTCTGACTTTAACCATGTCTTAAAGTGTATGAACTCTCTGGGCTAGGCTAAAATGAAACTAGAAGTCTAGGATGGAATATGTCCCTAATGTACATGATTTGAGGCACCTAAGATTGGCATATGGCCTGTCTCTGGAGACTGTCAGACCTTTCCTCCTGTACAAAGGGCACACAGGCACTCACTTCAGACCTAAGTTTCAGATAGCTGAGAGGCAGATTTCTGCTTAATTTACAGCAATAGCCCTTGAAACCTTCCAAATAGTGACTTTATGACTTCTGAATTATTTTTTGATCTGCAAGCAAAGCAAAGTTTATAGAAATACATATGGAAGAAAATATTTTCTGTCCAAAAACACGTTTCCTGTGTCAGGGAGAATGCCAGATCTACAAAAGAGCATTGCAGATTAATGTGTCAATGGTATAAACCTTAAACAGAGATTTGCATTCCTGACTTCATAAGTAGGAAACCTCATGTGATGACTGTGTGACCAGGATGTGGAAACTTCATACTGAAGGAGGGGAAGAAGAACAAACATCATTGTGTTGTGGGTTGTTGTTGGGGTTTTTTTTTAATAAAAAGAAGGGAAATGTCCTGGTTTAAGTGAGAACAGAACTAATTCTGTTCAGTGATTTTACTTCTCAGCTCAGTTCTTCTAACTAACTGCACTTTCTCAAGT
>JAAGNO010011805.1:2178-17694 GCA_033439905.1 Ceryle rudis
TTTGCTGTACTTGGCTGTTCTGGCTGGAGTTGATTTGTCTGACAGAGACCAAATGCTGTGGGCAGCAGCTGAGCTGCGCAAGAGAAAAATGAAATTTAAAAGAAACAATTATGAAACTTGATGTTATGTGAACAATGAGTGCTTTCCTACTCTGAAATAGCAGTCATTCACTCATGTGTATAACTATATGTTTGCCTAATTGCACTAACTGATGTCATAGTTACAAAACAAGAAATTAAGGACCACTTTTTGAAATGGATTTTACCTTAAATTCAGGGTTGTGTGTTTTTTTTGGGTGGTCCCCCCCCCCCCGATGATGACTGATTATATATGCCTATCCTTTAAACCACTGGAATATCTTGGGAAAGTTTTGCTCAACAATATAAATAAATGCTTGGGCAAATAAGTAGTGAAATACTGCTTCAGTGTCCTAGTTTGCCTATGCTGGTTGTTGTTGCTGTTCTATGCTCAGTGTTTACATCAGAGAAAAAAATTGCCACTTTCTTATGTCTCTTGTGTTAATTTTCTGGTGATACTATTAAAAGGAAGATGGGAACCTAGATAGTTTGTTACTAAATCCTCTGTACAGAAGTTTTCCAGTCTTGCCATGTTGCTTTTCAAAACTCACGGCTGTGAGTTTTGAATGACTGCAACTGCACATTAAAGGGAATGACTGTGACATGTATTTGAAGTATCTTGCCTCTTAACCAGTCACGAGATTTTTCCCAGGAATAAACTCAGAAGAAAATCCAGCCTGATTTGTAGGTGTTCCAGATAGCTGAGATTTGGATAAAAGTGGCTTAATCTCTGTCTTGACACACAAAGTTAATTTTGGAGTTAGGGGTCCTCCTTCTGACAAATAAAACTTACTTTCAGTTGCCATTCATTTTTGTTCTGGTATTGGCTCATCAGATTCTGTGTTTGATTGGTACTATTACTTCTGTCTTCCTGAACAAAGAGCATTCTGGTCTGCAGTTTACCTGGAGAACAGACACTTACCTGAACAAGAAAACAGGTGCAGATGGGATTTCAGAGTACAACTTTAATTTTGTTTATAGCAGAAGAAATACAAATCTTCTAAATGCAATGTCGTCTTATTTTAAAGGACTTATATTTCAGAGTTGGGCATTTCTTCAGTGTTACAGTCTTGTAAGCACAACAGCTAACTGTCTGATGCTTGGCTGTGTTTCAGTGTTTTCCTTTGAATGGTACTTAAAATGTTCTTTATTGTACACATCATGTTGCAAGGTATTCATTCTCAACCTCTCCTTTCAAACAAAAGGAGGATTTTTCCAAGCTTAATCAAACATTGTCTGGAAGTGATTCACCTTGAATAAGTAGTTGTATTTTGTTAAACTATTGCTATTGGTAAGGAAGAGATGAGGGTCAGACTTGTTAATTCTTAAGGATATTCATAGGTAAGAGGCTACATTGATACAGCTTTAAAAACATATTTGCATACCTTACCTAGAAGCTACATTCATTCTGAAAAGTGGAATTGCTATCTAATAAGATTAATACTACGTCCAAGCAAAATTCATGTTTCCAATAGAGATGTGAAGGATTAAATCACAATTATTTTGCAATTACACACAATTACTACACACTCTAAATTTGTTGCTCTAGATTTGTTAGTCCTTGATTCTGCTGGATTTTTGGTGCTTACTACAGAACTCAAGTATGTGAAATGTAGCTCTTTGAGTGTAAAGAGCTCACAAATAAAACTTGTTTCAGGTTAAGTTTAAATATTTTAGCATCTCATTTTCCAGAAAATAGCATTCATAGTGAAATGTGATTTCTGTCCTTACTGCTTTTTTCCAAATTTGAGTGGTGTTAAAATGTTATGCTTGTCAAATGTCTTTTGGCAACTATCCTGGGTTCAGCTAGGACAGGGTTAATTCTCACCAGAAGCTGGTGGGGGGCCACAGCTGGGGTAGACAACCAAACCAGCCAGTGTGGTATTCATCTCATGCTTGCTATAGAAGGGCAGAGGGCAGGCCAGGTTGTCTGGCATGCTGGTAGGTGTGGTGTGTAGTGTATCACTTTATATATATTGTTTCATTACTATTACTAGTGTTTCTTCTTCTCTTACATTAATTTTTCCTTATCTCAGCCCACAGGGTTTTGCTTTTTTTCTCCCTATTCTCCTTTCCATCCCACCAAGAGGGTGAGGGCTAGGGTGTGAGTGAGAAGACTCCCCACAGGGTCTAAACATGCCAACAACTGCTTTAGCTGCTTCTGAAAAATGCTGTCTTGGAAAACACAAGATTATTTTCACATTTGTAGTTTTGTGCTATATAAATACTTAGATCATATCTTTGCATTTCACTTCATAGTTAAATAGTGTGACTGCTTAGGTGAGGTGCTTTAGTGACGCTATCAATTGCCTGTTTAAGTACAGTAAGAGACATTATAGATTTAATGTCTTGCAATATTTTAATATGCTTGATGTTGAGACAACAATGTCAAACACGAATGGCCTTAACAGAACGTAATCGATGCATTGGCTATAGAAAGCGTGGGTTCATGTTTTTGTTAGTTTGGTTTTGTGTGCTGTGTCTGAATTCTGTTGTCCTTCTATAGCCCAAAGCAGCAGATGGAGTGACTCAGCAGTCAGATGCTCCTACCACCACTATCTCAGCAACTGAAGCTTCTGCACCAGCAGCTGCAGCTTCTGCACCAGACACTGCAGCAGCCTGTGCTGCTGCCCCTGTACCAGCTCCTGTCTCACCACCAACAGCACCAGATGCAGTTGCTTGTAAATCTGAACATGTGAACCCTCCTAAAGAAGAGAAGCCAGTAGAAAAAACACCTGAGGCTCCAGCTCCTGTCAGCCCATTATCAGCTCATAGGTATGAATGAGCCTCCAAAAATGGCTTCCCTGTCCATTCCTGTGCCTTCTCGTTTGTTTTGATTTTAGGTCGAATTTTCCATTGCAGTGTTAGTCCAGTCATTTTCTCTATTCTACGTAATTATTTTTCTCTTAACTGTAACTTCAGTTGCTGACTTAAGTGTAAAATTACTGGTATGTAGTAAGTGCCCTTCCCTGCTCACACCTTCTCCTGTGGGAATTGTGGATTTGGGATTAAACCTGTGGAGTGGAGAGTTAAATGACACAACATTTGTGCTCCTCTTAGGCATTTCAGAGTTTCTGTGTCACAAATTTATTTTCAGACTGAGGTTATTCACCTCCTGAGGATTTTCAGCTACTGTTAACAAAGCTCTTAAAAACTTCAGAGAACTGTGTTCTGTCCTGTTCATGGATCTCTGATTGTGTTTTGAATCATGTTGGTCCGATCTGTTCCGTAAGTTTTTCATTGCTGTGAGAGTCTCTTAATTTTTTGAAAGAGCTTTTCTTCCAAAACACAGGATATAGTATATCTCTTAATTGTATCATATGTTAAAGCTACTGGCTTATTTGTTCTGAATGCCTCTTGGCCCATCTGCAGATAGCTGTGGGAATTGGGATAGCTTTTAACCTCAGTTCTCTACATTTAAGAATGTAAAACTAAAGTTAGAGGTTTCATCCCTATTGTATACTGTGGCCTTTTTTTTTTTTGCTCACTTTTAAGATACTTAAGTATTGCATGGGATAAAAATGTTAACTGAAGTCTAGTAGACCGTGAAGTGCTGCATAGCATCAAGTCTTCATTTTTCATACACTCATATTCAATTATTTCTGTATTATTTATGTAAATACTGGTGCACAAGACAATTTTTTGAAGTGTTTATGTTTAAACATCATCAAATACTGATGTGATGGTAAGGAAACAAAACTCGCAATTGCCTAATACCTTGAGAACGTCATCACAAATTTCTTTCACTAAATATCCTAAATGGTGATTTAATTTTGCAATTCTGAGAAATGGGTATCTTTTTAAAATGTAATGCAAATGAAGCTTCATTTATCAGCCAAATAACTTAGATTTTTATTTTTTTTTAATGTTAATGGGTGGGGATATTTGCTGCTCAGTTTGTCCATCAGGTTCAAAGATGAGATTCTATCTTTGATACAGAAACAGTGTTTCCGGGTTTTCCATGTACAAATTGCAGTGGTGTAAAACTGCAGTAAGGGAGTCTCAGTGTTTATACTTAACAGGAAGCAAGAGAATAATTTTAACAAATACATTGTAGTTACCACCTGCCTTAATTTCGGTGAGTACTGCTTGTTTCTGATTTGATATAGAAGTTAAATGACTAAGGCTGGTGAAGATTTATTGAGCCATGGCGAGACAAGCTGGTGTCCTGTTTCGCCTTTGATCTTTTTCAGTTGTAAATCTTACCAGTGAGAGATACTAGTAAAGCATTCTTGTTGAATGTTGTGCACTTGCTGTTAGGAGCTGCCAAATGTTAGCCTGATAGATGTGAGGCTGCTGCAGCTCCATGTCTCCAGGTCTATCAAGTATCAAGACTGAACGTGTATTCACAGTACATACACACTATATGTATATATACTTATGGTTGGTTGCACAGGTCAACACAGGCACAAAAGAAAAAAGCACTCAAGCTTTTTGAACATCTTGTTCCCCTCTGGCTACTCAGGGCAAATCCCACTAGTGTAAAAAACATATATACAAATGTAGAAATGAACAATATGAATTTCTTGAGTAGCTGACCTTAGACAGTTTATTCTGATAGTTGGCCCCTGGATCTCCCAATCTCCCAAGTTGGGTTTTGGGTTTTTTTTTTTATGCTTGTGCATGTGACTGCATGAGCCTTGCAATTGTGCTGCAGGTGCTGACAGCTGGATTCCCTTTGCATGCATATGCACATGGCCCCACACAGAGGATCCATCCAGGAACTATCTGTAGACATTCACTGAACCTGGTCACTAGTCCCTAGATCCCCGATCTGCCAGTTGCCTCAATTATGGACACACAGACAGGTCTCTCCAGTAGCTTTTTGAGGCCTATGACTTCACCCTGAGCTGACTCCCAGATGTTACAATCTTTCCAGCAGTCCTTCGCAGACGCTTCAGTCTTGGCAGCAGCTGACTCTAGCCATATAATTACTCAGTATCAATCTCTCAAGCATTTTACCCTACTCCCTGTAGACAAGCTTGATGCTTGCTAGTGATTACACACACACCAGTCTATGTATCCACGCAGAACATGCATGCACTCTACTGTCTTCAGTTGCCCATACCTCATGGACCACAGTGTCCCCTTTTGCAATTGCTGGCTCCACAGATGTGTGGATTCCTGTAATTCATGCTTCCCTGTCCAGCTGTGAGCATTTAGACTTCCATGCACATGCACACATATAAACGAGAGAGACTTGCCAGCATGAACAATAGTTAGAAATGGAATTTAATTAGAAGGGAAGATGGACTGGTGATCAGGGTGTGGCCAGCCAAGTGGTGGTTACTGGCCCTTTTTCTCCCCCTTTCAGTCTCTTTAACAATATTTTTCATCTGCAGGGTGTCTTGATGCTTCCATTTCCCTGCCTTTGATCCTTTCCCTAGGTATCCCATAATAAGTCTTGCACAATCCCTGAACGATTTTTCCTTGCACTCCATGGTGTGTTGTTCCACCCTGTAGGCAGTAGTGTCTTTGATCTGTAAGGAGACCTGGAGACCCTCTCCCATTAACCCATCAAGGGTGTCACCCTGGGACCAAGGGGCTGGTGCTTTAAGTTGCAGCCCTGGGAGGAGCCAGAAAAATTGGGCTTTGACCGAGTTAACTGGGCTTCCTCTGCCTGGTGCTGTGCCTCTGTGTTCTTGGTGTTTGTGGAGGTGAGCCTTTAATCCTATAATTTAACAGCTTTGATAACTTGAGATAGAGTAACTGCAAATGTTAGCAGTTTATATTCCCGTGAAGGCAGGATTCTGAGTTTTTAATAAGTGCTTGCCACTGACCTCCTTGGGTCCTCATTGAGGTCAAGCTGGTGACTATGGGGAAGCAGTGAGACTGCTGTGTGCTTTGGAAAATCCACCTTGTTCTCCCATCCTTTAAATATTCAGGCAAGCATATGGCTAATCCCCGAGCAGATGGGCCAAAGCCAAACTACTGGGGGGTAAAGGGGAAGGTTTGCCTTGTGTTAAAAATGGTAGTATTTTAAGTTTGTAAAATCTGGTCTCACTGTAAGACCAAGAGAGCTCTTTGGAAAGCTTTGTTGGTTTTTCAGAAACAAAAGGGGCTATCAAGAATTACAGGTGCTGCTGCTTTTTTTGAAAAACAGGAAGTTTTCCAAAGTTTTGTAATTACCATTGCACTTGTCTTCATCTTACAGTACAACAGGTGATACATCTCGATCAAATCTTTTTGAGGATGCTATAAGTGCACTTGGTAAGTGGAGTGTTTTTTTAATGTAGACATTATTTTGGTGCAGCAGAGACAAATGACGGATTAGCAGATATTGACATTCTCTTCTCTATCTGTCATTATTAAAGTTGTAATCAAAAGTACTCTCCTCTAACACCTGAAGTTGATATCTTAGAACCAGCATCAAGAACTTCTTACTGAAGAAAATTTCACTTCATATATTTTTATTATGTAAAAGGAAGATCCTTATCATTCCTGTTTTTTCCCTCATTTGCCTTAATTTATCTTCTAAATATGCATTTTGAAGTGGCTTGAATAGAAGACTGAACGTAAATATGTATACGTTTTTCTTTTCACCTTTGCTTCCCAGCGTGCAAGTCTGATAAAATGGCTGCCTTTATTATTCACTTGTTCCAGATTTGACAGTACTCTCTTTTGACACATTTAGATTAGATAAATTCACGAAGTCTGCTGTTGTCTGGTTTGAGGAATGAATGCCTCCATATACTTACAGTCAATTCAGTTTTCTTTTGACAATTTCACTCAGATTTTTTTGCATAGGGATGTGTGGATGTATTGGAGGCTGGTGTTGTGATTAAGCAACCTGATGTGATATAGCAGCAGTAGCAATATTTTCTGTGTATTGGTGGTAGCCACCAGGTTTAGGCTGTCTAACTGCAGTTTATGTCTTTGGACATACTGTTTTGGGCCAAAGAAATGTATGAGCTGAAACAGCTGACATGAACCATAGGAAATGATCAGTCAAGCTCCCTTACATCTTCAAAGTGACTTGCTGCTGCTACCAAAGGTGCTGCAGGCTTCATTGACCATTTATTATCACTTAATGGCTAAGATGTGGTCATCACAAATACTCAAGTTAACACTGATGACCAGGAAATTTAATTAAGCTGGTGGTCTTGAATCAGTTATCTCCAGTATTGAAAAAAATAATCTCCTCTCAGTGTAGCAGGAGAGTACCACTTCGCTCTACATTTAAATAAAAGTTCTTTGATCAGTATGACACAGTAAACCCACATATCCCTAACAGTTTGAAAATGACATGCATAGTGTGTAATTTCCCAAGTAAGCATACTTACAAGGGTTATATGGCAAAAAATTTTGAAAAGTGGTAGGCATGAACTCTATTGTTCTTTTTCTTTAGAAACTGTCTTAAGAGTAATTTGCTTGCACAAATTCATGTAGTAATGTTATTGCATCATAAGTAGTATCCTAGGCATGTTCTTACCGTGTCTTCTCAATTACATTGTCAGAAGGTAATTGACTTCACTTTAAAAACAGGAATTAATTTCTATTGATTTGCTTCTGGTTTTGGTTAGATACATTGACTGAAAAATGATGTGGCTTTGTGTGCTGCTTGAAGATCTGTGTGTCTTGCAGTTCCTGTGAAATCATATATTTCACTGCAGCAGCCTAAACTTTCTTCAGGGTATGGGACCAGAATTATTGTGGGGAGTGTGGTGAACTGGATTTGAAAGTTAATCCAGTTTTAAAATGTTATTTGAAAGATAAAAGCAAAGAGCAGAATCATTTGAGCATTGAACTCGCAGCCATTCACAGTAGCACTATCTAGAGATAGGCCTGACTCTATCATGACATTGCTGGTGTGCAATTCCTGAACTACTATTCTTGGTCTTTGCATGACTTCTGTAAGTAGACTGTACATGGAGTACACGTACCTAAACTCACAGTAATTCTGTTTCCTTCCTTGGCTTTTAATTGTGGGTTATGTCGCAGTCTGTCCAGAGCAAGCTGATCTTCTTGCATCTCTTTTTTTTGTTTGTTTTGGTTTTTTTTCCTGTACTAAATCTCTTGTACTCTTCCAGTCTCTACATAACTTATAGTGATAGAGCACTATGGAAATGTTTTAGTAGTAACTACTTAGATGAAGAGGTGTTCTTTCTGCTGTTTACCTTGATTAGTTTGTTAGCAATAGTAAGGATAATCTAGTGTTGTGTGAGAAAGAACATGAGCAGTGTTCACACATCACTGTATGGGGATAATTGTTGGCTTGGCTTTTTTGCTTCTCTGAATATATTTACAGAGCTATGTATCTTTAGAGTGAAGTTTAGGTGACTATTTTTTATTATTTTTTAATATCTTTGAAAAAACAAAGGTAGATGTGAAATTACTGATCCTGTAGTTATACATGAAAACATGAACGTACCATCCCTTAAACTCAGGTTGGCACTACTGTTTTGGATTCTGAAAAATAAATACTCAAGTTAGTCAAGAGTTGTAAATGCATTATTTCTCTTTACGGGTAATGCACAAGTATCCTTGGGCTAGGGCTCCTATTATTTGTTCTTGAATATATTGCCCTCAAGTCATACATACTGGTTATTTAGAAACATTCTTTAATAATCAAGTAATGTTGGCTTGAGATAAACAGTTTCTTCTTGAGGGAATAAAACTTGTTATTTTCTCTGATTCTTTTCATTGTGACATATTTAACAGAGTAGTTCCAGCACTATTTATTTCCTCTTTTTTATTGGGCTGTTGCTTGTTTGGTTTTTTCCCCCCTTTTTTTTGCATGGGTATATAACCTTTTAAGATGTTCCTCAGTTATAATAGAATAAGTACTTTTTTGAATTGTTAAACCTGCTATGAGCTTCTAAGGAAGCAGAACAAAATGGATTATGAAATGAGATAATAATTTTCCCTACAATACCATTAGTGTAGTGATAGTTGTCCTTAAATTGCTCCATATCTAGTGTGTGTAACCTTTCGGCTTGATGGCTGCAGATGCGGGCTGGTTTTAATCTATTTATGCTGTAAATCCCCCTATGGGGGATTTGATGTGATGTATGTCTAGTCAAATGCACAGTAATTAAATGAGAACTTGTTCTTCTGAACCCTTATTGCGGTCCTGAGTGACTTCCCCAGAAATAACTTAAGCCTTCTGCCTGACTTGAGTTGGTACGTATCATATTGATTAAATGACTTGGATCATCATCACCAGTTTATAGCAACATACAGTTGTAACTTAGTCATCACTATTTGTTATCCATCTAACCACAGAATAATCTAAAGTCTTTATTTGGAAAAACCTCAATAGCTAACAGTTTGCCAGGCAGATTTCTACTTAGAAAGTTCAATTTCCAAATTACACTGCAGGAGACTTTTCTTAATTATATTAGGAATTGATTATTAGCTGTGAGGATGCCCTTGATCTTAGGTGAAAGCATACAGAGGGGATGTTATTTCAGTTACGTGTACAGAAGTATCACGAGTACTACTTCTTTCAGCAGAAGTTTGCATTGTGTTCATTACACTCTACTATTCTAGTCATATGCATAATGAAGCCACCAGAGTGTATTTGGAGTTAAAGCAACAGAACCACGGAAAGTTTAATATGGGTTATTCTTTATTTTTCAACAAATGACTGAAATTTGGGTAGAAATTAAATTTGGCCATTGAAACTTCTTTGTGCTTTTTTTGCCTTATTCCCTTAAAATGGTGGTCATGTTACTTCTAGTGACAGGTCAGTCCTATGAGAATATGGTGACTGAGATCATGTCAATGGGCTATGAACGAGAGCAAGTAATTGCGGCGCTGAGGGCCAGCTTCAACAATCCTGACAGAGCTGTGGAATATCTTATAATGGTGAGCAGTTACCTACACATTGTTCTTTCATTCTTTTTGTCCTCACTAAAGAATAATATTAATTGCATTTTGCATGTTCATACAGGAACAGCATTTCTAAGCAGAGCATCTGGAAGACTAAGATACTGTTTTTGAGAGTCATCATGTGTTGTAGGAAATACTGAAGTCATACCTAGCTACCTTTATTGCTTCTTTGCTTTTATTCTTTGTTGACTCTTGTGGATACGTGTGTAAAGTATGTCCAGAGTACAGTGATAGTTTTAACTGCCAATGGCTGGCTCAGCGAATTATTTTTGTGTTAGTATCCATAACATCGCAAAGGCATTTTCTAAGTTCCATTTCATTGCTCTTACTAATATAATGCACAGAATGTCTCTTGAAGTGTGCTTAATTTAACTGTTGTTTTAATTTAAGCAGTGTTTTGGACAAGAAAAAATTTCTTACTTGCTAAGTATAGTTTGAAGTGTCAAATGATCTTCATTGGTGTGAGATGAAATAGAAGAGTAGCTTCACTTCAATACAAATCCTGTGAGTTGTTTTAGGGGTTTTTTTGTCTTACTTCTCATTGTATACCTTAATATGACATGTGACTTGTAAACAACAAAGAATCTATCTGGGATCTTGTCAGTATTTCTAGTGTGTTTAGTTTTCACATAGCAATTTTCCCTGATGTGATTTTTTTTTTTTTTTTTCCTTGTTCCAGCTCTGAACTTTATAAATTTCTTGAAGCCAGATATCTTGAATCAATCTTTGCAAGATATATGTGGATTGAATTTCTGATAGATTGACAAGAAAACTGTCATCTTACTTGAAAACTTTCCTTTTTTAGTAAATTTTTTCTTCAGTAGTTAGACCTACTGGCATGCTCACTACTTACCTTAGTGATCCCAAGACTTTTTAACCTGCAGTTTTTAAACAGACAACAAATGCTTTGGATACATGAATGTTCTCATCTAGTATTAGGCTAGCAAAAAGGTGATAAATAATTGTCTTGCCCTAAGGATGAATGCAGTAGTTCGCATCTATCTGCCACAAATCTGTACTCTCAGACATTTTTTTTTCATGCCCTAAAGTTGATATTACTGTTCATTTAGTCTGTATATATACACCGTAAATCCAGTGCCTCCTGTAAGTGTTGAGCTTGCTATGCATGTTCCAATTGTGTACAGTGTGCAGTGCTTGTACGCTCACTCTGATGTTTCCCTGCTGTAGTTCATTTCCGTTCAGGAAGTCCTGAACAGAAACAGAGCATCCCTGTAATGGAGTTCAACACATGGCACATCTCCCACATAGATGAAGCCTGATCATACTGCGCAGTTAAATTTTACTCCTTCAGTAGGTCCTGTGTTTAAGATGGTCCCTTTCTGTTTCATGTTATCATTTACTGAGAATATCTTTTCTTTGTTCATCGTCTTCTTCCTCCCCACTCTGTATTCCATTGGGAATAGTCTTGCTCTTAGAGATCATATTAGCTGTCAGCCTTCTGTTGTCCTTCTGGAAGAATCCTATTGCTGTAAATGGTCCTTCTAAACATGTTCCTTACCATCCTGCTGCATCAGAGAAGCTTCTCTTTACTTAATACTGGCCCACTGATGCCACTGTTCTTTGACCCTCTGCTTAACATCAGTGATGGTTTGGAGGCAGATAATCTTTTGTATAATCTGCAGGGTAGGATTAGGATGTTGAGAGCTGTAACTGTATGCCACTGTCCTGGTTTAAAGAAGCAGTACACCAAAGGTACCGGTAAAGTATTAGGCAGAATGTCCGTAGATTATCTATGCTTAAAGTGTGGTAATTCCTTAAATGAGCCCTGAAGATTCCACTTGTTGTCCATGGTTCAGACAAGCTGATTTCATGGCTTCATGACTGAGGATCTAGATCTGGTCCTATGTCCCTGAGCTGTGGTCATGGAAGCAGTTCTCATTTCCAAAAGGTGCTGTTTCTTTTTTATGCCCCAACTCATCTTCAGAGGCATTTAGGTTCAGATGTCTTCTTGACCCAAGGACTTCCTAACCATTAATTTAGGAAGGAGTCCTGTCTTTTCTCCAACGATGAGACCATTGGTTTCAGCCTCTGAGTTTGGAAATGAAGTTTTAGGAAACATTTCTTTATCAAGAGGTTGATCAAACACTGGAACAGACTTCCTAGAGAGATGGCTGATGTCCCAGGCCTGTCTGTGTTTCAGAGGCATTTGGACAATGCCCTTAATAATAGGCTTTAATCTTGGTCAGCTCTGGAATGGTCAGTCAGTTGGACTAGATTATCATCGTAGTCCATTCCAACTGGAACTTTTCTGTTCCGAGTATGTATGTTCCTTGGACAGGGCCTGATGTGATTATTACCTGTGGAGAACGAATGTTACCTAAACACTGCTCTGGTGCTTAGTTAACACTATATGATGGTTTAATCCACCATAAGGCAAAAATTGCCTTTTTGCTGTCCAAGCAATGTTTACATTCAAAATTAAGTGTATACGTTATTCTGTTGGATAGCTGTATGACCAAGGTGCACCCCCTCACTAGTCTTGTCTGATTACAGTTGTACACAGTCTTGGGTTACATGGAGGGACATACTTCAAGCTTGTATGTAAGAAATAAGATGATGGTCAAAAATGCAAATAATCTCTTAAGTAAATTTAGTTGGACTAGTTCCTGCAGTGCTTCCACTCAAGAGCAAACTCAAGGTTTAAACGAGTACATGCTGTTTGATACAGGCAGAGACTGCAGTGACAATGTATGACTGTGAATTGGTGAAATCAACCAGTAATTTCCCAAGATTAGCCCAAGTTACTACATCACAGTTAGATTCCTAGAATGACTGATCTATAAGGCACTGGTAAGAGAGAGTTACCTCCAAATTATGTCATGAGTGGTATTTTCCTCTGTCTGTGTGGAAGGTCGGATGTGTACCAAGCCATGTAATGGTAATGAAGTCTGACAGGGAAAACTTCCTTTGAGTGACTTAAACATGGACTTGGTAATTGGGTGCTTTATACCTTGATGTGCTTTTTATCTCATAGGTAAGGCAAAGGTTTGCCTGGAACACTGTCCAGTTCTCCCTTTCTAGATGCAGCCATTATGTTAGCTGCCTATTTGTCCTTTTTATTCAACTATACCAATGAAAGCATTACATGAAGAACACGTTACAGTAGGACTTTTAACCTGCATTACCTGCCAGTGATTTCTATGGTAGATTTGTCAAAGCTTTTCATTGTCTGGTTACATGGAAATTTTGTGATTATTTCCACATTATGTTTTGTGGTTCCCAAACTGAAGGATGCCTTCTTCATTTAAGACAGGTGAAATACGTTCTGTTAAACCAGTGCTTCTGCCTTGGCAGACTTAGCTGGATTGAATATGCTGTAAGACTGTAGAAAAATTGATTTTTTTTTTTCTTTTTTTCCCTTCATTATTACTTCCTGTGTATCAGGAGTTTTACTGTTTTGTGGAGTCTGCCTCTTTTGGATTCCTGTCAGGCAATTTCCCTTGCCTGTACCTCGAGGGCTTTTAGTCGTAGAAGAATCTTTCTTGGTGTCTGTCCCATGCTAAGCTGTCTTAAGTTTCTAGGCTTTGGGGAGGATGATTTAAAGGGATGAACTTGGTACAGGTGTTTAGTGATGGTGGGGAAAACATGGTTAGGGTGGGAAGTTGGAAGGATTCCATGCAGGAGAAAGGCAATAGAGTAAGGTCCATTTCTGTTGTATAACCCACATTCTAATTTACTGTAATTGTTCTTTTTCAGATTTGTCAGTTGCATCCCCCTGAGCAATTAGTTCCTATATAAAGTTGTTTGCACATGGAAGATAAACAAAATGCAAGTTAGCTGATTAACTGCTAAAATTTGCTAACGTAGAGGCCTATCCACACTTAACAACCTCTTGACTACTGTCGTTTACTGTATCATGTGTCGAGGAAGGAGGTCCAAAGAGACATGTTATTACACCTCTTAATTTCTTGCCAGATTGTACAGCATCTATAATACCACTGGTAGCACTGTGTACTACAATTTTGTAACTGTAATGTAACTTTATTTGTATAACACTAACATATTGTAACAGTACATTTCGTTTAACTGTTTCACTCATGTCAAGTATCTTAGAACAGTATTCAAAACAAGTATTTATTTATGGAGTCAACTGTATTTTAAACTGATGCAACACGTGCTTTACTAATGCACTATACAAACTGTATATTTTTCTTGTCAAAAAGTAAATTACTCTTCTGACAGTAGTCTCTTCCAGTTTTAAATGCATACCTATCATAGCATCTTGCTCTGTATTTGCAGTGAAAATGTTTTTTTTTCCTTCATTCTGAGAAAAAATAATGCATGCAATAGAACAAATATTTTTTATCATTCTGTATGTAATTATGTGAACTGTGACTTCAGGGTATACCTGGAGATAATCAGTCCATGGCTGAACTCCCTCAAACAGCAAGCAGTGGTGCCCCTCAGTCTACATCCGTGGCAACATCAGTAGCAACTATATCTACGACTACTAGTTCATTAGCAGGTAAGAAAGGTTATATTTGAAAGTATGTGATAACCACATGCACTTAAGCATCCTCTGCTTTAGTGAATTTTAAGCTCATGCTTGTGAACTGATCAAAGTGAATTGGCTAAGAGCTGTAACATGGAAATTGCAAGTTTGTTACTTGCTTGGAACAAATGGCTATTTGTATGTGGCTATATCTGGAATAAAGTATGGAGTTTCTAAAAAGTTGTGAACTTGGACTATTCCTTTGATTCAGTATTCTGGATTTAAATGTAAGACCACAAATGTGGAGGGGTTTGTGTTTTCTCTCACTTAAACGCTTGTCTTCCTACTTTTGTGGCTGTAATTGTTCACTGTCAGCTGTGACTATACTAATGCATTTACTGCTTTTAAGTTGGAATATCAAGGGAGAAACCAGCTATAAGACCATGAGGTATAGCACCTGAAAGACCCATCCATGACCTAGGATTCCTTTACTCAGCAGCTCAGAGTGTGGACAGAGTTGTTGGTGCCTGCTGAAGAGAACTCTTTCTTAAAAGGAAATAAGTACTTGAAAGGAACATAATCAAAGAGTAGGAAAGGTCAGTCTGCTGTGGCAGAGAGAGTGTTCAAGATGTAAGTCTTGATAGAGGCCAGAGTGTTAAACATATAAATACTAGTGACAAGCACACATGACATCATCCGTAAAGAGAGAATGGCGGGGATGGCATATTTCAGAGCACTTCTGACACTGCTGCCTTCAAGGCAGTACCTAACAGTATAGAATACATGGGACAGCAAACTCACTTGCAGGACAGAACTGACCTATTGCAGGAGGTAGGCATAAAGACAAACAGTAGGCTGGCTAAGTGTTTCTAAATGGTGTTACATAGTGATGAGACAAAGAGCTGGAGGATCCAGGGACAGAGGGCTGTTAGGTCTTAGAGAAAGCCGTGTGACAAGAAAATGCATTGTTTAACCTTAGTGTATAGACTTCTTGCTTAAAGCTATACTATCATATGAGGACTGTTTGAAGGAGCTCGGTCTGTTTAGTTTGAGGAAGAGGAGACTGAGGGGAGATCTCATCACTCTCTACAACTACCTGAAAGGACATTGTAGAGAGGTTGGTGCTGGTCTCTTCTCTCAGGTAATTAGTGA